>RJWM01026771.1:0-27640 GCA_004363535.1 Dasyprocta punctata
TGATTTGTAATATAGTAAAGTTCTTTCATAGCCATGAGCCTATTAAAACAGACAAAATATGTGCTTCCAAAATATATAAAATTTAGTTGTGGGTAGATATAGGCCAGTCATCGCAAAAGGGATGAATTAGAAAAAAAGGGGGAGGTGAATCTTGGGGCAGATCAAAATCTACCAGGTAAAATCTTATTAGACCTTAACACTCAAGAGTTTTTCTTTTTTGCTTCACCATCTGGACCCTCTGTGATGACACCATAAACTGTGTAACCCTCGATATGGGTGGTTTTATCTTGTCTCTTTGTCATGGTCCTCTCCTATAGCCTCATCCCCAAGGATTAGAGTGACTTTTCCTTTGAAGAACTGATTGAAAATATTCTGGACTGCTAAAACTGAAGAGCTATTCCCATCCTCCTAAACCAAGGAAAAAACAGACTTGTCGTCCTTGGCCTGTGTCCTCTGGGCCTCTGGTGGGAAGCAAAGTCCTAATGTCTTCAGGCCTATTTTTTCTTTTTCAGATAGACATACAGACAGGAAAGAAAGAGAGACAGATTCATGATGTAAAATTTATATTCAAGTGTAGATAGTGTGATTTTCATATAGTGTGGAGTTCCAGAAGCCCCACACCCTCCTTCATTCCATGTTGCTTCTTCTGTAATTTTTACATTAAATTGACAGCATCTATGTTGATGTAATCCTGTCTCTATTCCTATTATTGAGGTGCATGGCTAAAATAATGGCTAACATCTTTATGGAATAACTGTCTAGCCATACTGTGAGTGTTCATTTCACAACCTTCTACATTTCTTGAAATATATACATATAAAATTTTCCAAGTCTTCAAATTCTGGTTGTTTTTTGCTTTGAAATTCTTTAAGTTTATCTCTCTATTCTCACTTTTATTATAATCAATAACTAGAAACCAAGCCATGTGCTCAAAAAATTGCTTAGAAACTTCCAGAGCTAAATACCAAATCTCCTCACTTATATGCCCTATCTTCCACAAAAGGCTAGAATACTCTCTGCTATGTTGTTATAGTCTTTATCATTTATATTTCTTCCAACAATCATTTCAAGACAATCTAGCATTTTCTAGTACACATCTCATAATTCTTTTAGCCTCTACTCATCATTTAGTTCCAAAATCTCATCCACATTTTTAGGAATTTGTTGTAGCAACATAGCAAAATCTACAGTAGTTGACTTGGGATGCCATAATAGGATACCATAGGTTAGGTTACACAAACAGAAGTTTGTTTTCTTAAATTTCTAGAGGCCAGAAGTCCAAAATTCAATTTCCAATAAGATTGGTTTCTGGTGAGGCCTGTTTTTCTGTCTTGTAGATGTGTGGTTTTTCACTAAGTCCTCACATGTTATTTTCTGAATATAGAGACAGATAGACAAATATAGAGACAGAGACAAGAAAGTCAGAGAGACAGAGACAGAGACAGACAGAGACAGAGAGTCAGAGAGAGAGGACATTGGACATATAGATTAGGACTCCACCTATATTACTTCAGTTACACTTCACTAACTCCTAACACCCTTTTTTAGCAAAAATAATAATATATGTGTTTCTGGCTGTAATTTGTGAAATTTAAGGGAGCAAAAATCACTCTATAGCACTAGTTTTTACACTTCTGTGTATTTGCACTTAACAGTTTACAAATGCCTCACCTCCTTGTGGAGCATAGACTTAAGAAAATGAAAGAAACAATGGGTTAAGAATTACTTTTCAGCTTTCTTTATAGAAAATATGAGCCGGGCGTAGTGGTGCACGCCTTTAATCCCAGCACTCGGGAGGCTGAGGTAGGCGGAGCGTTGTGAGTTCGAGGCCGGCTTGGGCTACAACGCGAGTGCAAGGCCGGCCTGAGCTACATAGTGCGACCCTGCCTCAAAAAACCAGGGCCGGGAGTTTGGTTCAGTGCCTTAAGCGCCTGCCCTGGCAAGCGCAAGGTTGTGAGTTCAATGCCCGGTGCCGCAAAAAAAAAAAAAAAAAAAAAAAGAAAATATGCAGGCATGCTTGTGAAACTGACACAAAGGGAACAAGGCTTGAATATAAATATGATGAATTTGACATTCACATGTACATACATTGTCTCAAAGCACTCAATGGTAATAAAAAGTGATAATTGGATATAAAGATCTACATTCAGAAAAATGTTCTACATTCTTTGCAAAAAGTTAGAGGTTGTTTGGCTACAGTACTAAATGAACATTTGGTCACATATGTGTTTGTCCAAGACATAATTCATGAATAAGAAAATAATCAGAGGAATAAATCTTCAGTAGGTCAATGTTTAATAATTGTGTAAAGTAGATAAGATTTCAAAGGAGGTGGAGAGAGCACAGAAGGAGTAAGAATGCTAATATGTTTAATGAAGCATTGGGGACATGACCAAGATCCTCAATCTCCCAAATGAATGTACAGTGAATGCTTAAATAAATGAAACAAGTGGTATGATTTTAGGGCTCCAGGAGTATCAAAACCCTCTAGCAGAGCTCGAGACTCTAGAGGTTGAGACAAAGAGCTTCTCTGTGTGGCCAATATTTATTAGGTCATAAAAAAAAGAGATGGATTACTGAGGAAATGGTGAGATCTGAGCAGGAACTTGGGAGCGGTTCAAGGACTTTTCCAAGTAACAGACTATGTTAATTTAGGAGAAGTTAATTTAGGAGATCTATCTTAGGAGAAAGTCTCCAGGTTGCATTTCACTACAGGAGTGAAATGCCTGCAGCTACAGTCTTTAGTTAATTGGGGTTGGAGCCAGGTATCCTCAGCTGTGACCTTATCTTGCCCTTTGAGACATCTTTTTGTTCTCAAGTCAGATATGCTCCAGCCATGCCACAGCCCTGTATGTTTTCAATTTCCAGCTTCAATAACTACCAACATATTCCTCCCTTTTGTTGTTGCATGGGATTAGTGGTCAGCTGAAACTGGAGAAGCTGTGTTGGACAACTCCCACAAGTTAGATGCTCTATAGTCCATCAATCCATAAGAGTATTCAGTTACCACTGTAGCCAGCAATTGTCAGAAGGTGTTAGTGATTTGAGTTCCTTTAACAGCTAACATTTTACTATGGCATTGCATTATACCATTTGAAATTATACTTTTCTGCAGGAGGCTCAAGACTAAGTTAAGATGAGACCTGTATTAAATACAATCAGCTTCTTACTATCTATCATGGTCAGGTAAGTGTTCTCAGGAATTGCTTTGGAACTATGCATAACAACTCTCGGCTCTTCTGTCAGTGTAAACCATCGGGATGAGTCACAGCCATTGCTTGACCAAGTTGTTTCCCATGAAAGCTTGTGAGGTTTTTCCCACTGGGTGACTCTCCTTAGGCACACCATACATCAAAGATCCCTCTCCTCTGTGGTCCCATAATCTTCTTGATCAGAAGACCAGGGACTCACTGAGTATCTTTGGATGATGCAAGCAGAGGTTCTTTTATATCCTGGGTCCTCATTAACCTTGAAGGGCTGGGGCCAAAATATTGGCTATCCTCTTAGCCTATCTGTCTATCTAATTTTTGGTTTCTAAAACTCAGTTGTTGAACATCCAGAAGAAAAGTTTGGCCAGAGGAGGAAGCCGTCCAGGGGCATGGGGCTGCAGTCCTAGCTGGCTGGGGCCTTGTGGCCCTCATGGCCCTCACAGTCATGCAGACTGTCACCAGCAGCCTGGGCAGGACAGGCCGGGTGTGGGGGAGCAGTTCACCCACACCAGGGTCCAGCAGTGAGAGGCCATGGGGAGTTGGGCTCTGCAGTGGATGGAGAGAACAGCAGCAGCCAGAGAGGCATGCGCCTGCGTGGCTCCCACAGATGCGAAGCCGAGGTGGCTGGCCGTGAACCCGGATGCTGGTCCCCGCCAACACTAAATTCATGGGCCACACCTGCGTAGCTGTCAGGGGTGACTTGTGGCTGCTTCTCAGCCACCCATTGCTTTTGCCAGAGCCGCCATGGTACAGGGAGACACCTGCGGCCCTGTGTCCACAGCCCTGCAGGCCCTGGGCGGGCTTCCGTTTCTCTGCTGCCATCTAAGGGCCACAGGTGGAAGCAAGCTCTTCCCCCAAGGAAAGGAAGGGCCAGGGACACCAGGCGGTGAGGAATCCAGCTCATGGGACCCTGAGATTCCTGCCCCTAACCCTGGGTGACAGAACGCATCCCCTCACGTCCTCCAGCACCTTTGGGGGAGGAAGGCAGGACTCTGGGGGTACTGACCCCGACAGACAGGCTGGAGACAGACCTGGGGCCTGAGTGTGGGCTGTGAACCAAGGGAGAATCCCGGGGAAAGCAGGTGGAGGCCTGAGCCTGCCCTAGCAGGACAGAGGTCGAAAGCACCTAGGGTTGCTAAGCCAAGCCTGGGAAGGTCAGGGTCACGTGAGCCAGAGGAGGGCCAGATGGGGGCGGCTTGATGGGAGGGAGTGCAAGTTTGTCGGGGTTTCCAGAGGTGTAACAGAGTGGCACTCGCAAAGATGGTAATGAACTACAAAACAGTTGAAAGAAAGAAAGAAAGAAAGAAAGAAAGAAAGAAAGAAAGAAAGCATTGATAACGCAGTGTATTAGAGGCAGTAAGCTTAACATTACTATCTTATCTAAATATGAAACACCTTATAACATTAAATGAAACTTATTTTTCTATCAATGGATATTTTAACATTTGAATACTTATAGTGTCAACAGTTACATATTTTACACAGAAAATCAGAAATTAAAACCATATACAACATTATAGCCTGAGAATCATGACATTTTGTGACATGCCTGGATTTTCATTTTGACATCATCTGTAACCAATACATAAAAAACTTTTACCTAACTTGTTGACTTTTAGTGGGATGTACATCTCACAAGCATTTTTGAAGGTAGAGTTCTAAATCTGTAACAAAATTTTGTCACCATATACAATCCCAGTTTTACATTTTGGAAGACTTGCATATCTGGAAGCATGAATGCATTAATATACCAAGAGGTTAATAACAATCAGTCATAGCCATATGAAACCTTTGCATGGGCATCTTTAATTAAAAACTTACTACATTATTTCTTTTAATGGTGACCAATATGAACATATTACTTAATATATTTTATAACTTTAGTTGGGGTGTCTCCCTTAAGGCTACGGAGATCACTGGGGCCTCCAATCAATGAAAAAGAACTGATTAATTTTACCAGATGTTCACTTTAATATTCATCAGTTGAAATCCTGTCTAATAATATTCCCTTACCCTAAGGGATTTTTATTATCATAATATTTTGATGACTTATAAAAAACTCAATCATGACATTTAACCCATTAATTTTTACACAATGAGAGACTCCCAAGTCAGTAATAAATAACAATATACATTACATTACATAATTAATTTTGTATCATTTTGACTAGTTGGGAACCCAGGAAGAAGCATGCATTTTATTTTATTTTATTTTATTTATTTATTTTTTTTGCGGCACCGGGGATTGAACTCACAACCTTGCGCTTGCCAGGGCAGGCGCTTAAGCCGCTACGCCAAACTCCCCAGCCCTGGTTTTTTGAGGCAGAGTCGCACTATGTAGCTCAGGCCGGCATTGCGCTCGCGTTGTAGTCCAAGCCGGCCTCGAACTCACAACGCTCCACCTACCTCAGCCTCCCGAGTGCTGGGATTAAAGGCGTGCGCCACCACGCCCGGCTTGAAGCATGCATTTTAAATCTATGATCCATATTAACTTTGATGAAATGATCCAAAAATGTAAAAGAAAGAAAAATGAAAATTATTGTGCTCAAATAAAATTAAACAGCTATTCACAGGATGGACAAATGTACAAGCATGGACAATATGTATAGATTCAAACAGACATAGAAACAAACACACAACATGTTGGGGTCTGTGGGGTTATTTATATACTTGTATCATGCTATTTGCTGAACTAGCTCACTTCTTACACCCTGGGTTCTCAAGGTTGGAACACCTTTTCACCCCCAGCAACCCATGACCTTATAGTATTTCCCAGGCACTCCATGCCACTTGGGCACTCCTGTATGGGCACTTGTGCTTTTTGCTTCACACGTGTGAATGATGGCTAGCTCAGTGACTCCCTACAACTGCTAACATACAGACTAGACAAACAGACAACAGATACGCAGACTGACAAACATCTTACAAAATCGGAGTGGACTCAAATATATTTTTAATCAAATTGAATTTCAATAATTTTTTTACAGATTTAGAATTTATAACTATAAATTGAGTAGTCAGAATTGTTGTAGATCAATTAGCAGAGATCTCTTTTAAAAAGAATTTTGGAAAGGGCAAAATCTTATGTATAATTAACATGTATTTTTGTGTTTTATCTGAAGAATGCTAGTATTTTTGTGTCCCCTACTTTCATTAATCTTTCAGTTTGGTTATCTCTATACACTCTTATCACCTATTTAGACCTTTGGTTTCATTTTTGGTTGCCATCTCCTGGTCATGCTGGGTCAATCAAGGTTGATTCTAGCTTCATCCTTTTCTGTGGGCTGTGGTGTGGTCTCAGAGACATCACTGTCATAGGATTAAACATTTTTGAGAGGTGGAATCAACTCCTACTCTGGGTTTGGGTCCAGAATACAGATAGGCAGCACATATTGGCACCCAGATATGCCATTTAGCTTTTCCTGGAAAATCATAAGCATACCCTCGACCCCAAATTAGCACTGGACTGCATGCTTTGATTGTCCAGTATGAAGATCTTTCCAAAGAACCCTTCATGGCCTTTATTGATTGTATTATCTTTCTGCTGTGGTAGTTTCATCTTTATCTCACCTCTACAATCACTATTGATCACACTAGACACAATAGTCATTCCTTTTAGATTCAGATCAGTCTTTCTCAATTTAAGACCAACTGTTCCTTCAGGTGGGGAACTCCAAATTTCTGTGAGAATTAGGGTGGACTGGTCACCTCCAATGAAAGTGACTCTACAAGCTGCAGGAGGATCTAATCCTGCCGTTTGAGTTGTTTTCCTGGTAAGTCAGTTAACATCTCTCTGGGGAGCCACCTTTGATGTTATTGTTAAATCTGCTGGCTCATTTGCACTGGGTAAAGCCGACTGACATTTTGACTCACAGGCCATGTTTCCTGTACTGTTTGGATGGCCTGAGGAAAGGCCCTAATCTCATATTTTGGCAAAGGTGTACCATCCTTATGGAATTTGCAATGACAATATTTGGTCCAATGCCACCATCTCTGGTATCTTGGACAGAGTCCAGGTGTGGAACACAAGTCCTCCATACCAGAGGCATTGTTTCTTGACTTGCTGCAGCTGCAGCATCTGTCCTAATAGATCTGGCAAGAACTCCGAAATTTTTTCTAATATGTCCCATTTTTCCACAGTTAAAATATTTTATATTATTCCTTTTTGCTTTGGCAACACCAGTCATAATTTGAGGCATCATAGTTGTCTTATATAATTCAGTTCCAATGTCTTGACAAGCTTGAATATATGTTGTTAAATCTTTAGTTGATTTTACAGGATTTAAAGCCTGTTTACAATCACGATTGGTGTTTTCATATGCTAATTGCAGAGTTAAAATATTCTCAGCTTCTGTGTTTGAAACCTGTTTGTGAATGGCTTCTTGTAATTTAGCCACAAATTGAGTAAAAGATTCTTGGGGTCCTTGAAGAATATGTAAAAAGGACTGCATAGATGCCCTATCCTCTGGAATAGTTGTCTATGCTCTTTTTATGAAATCTGACAATTGCAAATATAGCTCATCAGGACATTGAATCTGTTCCCCAAATGGTGTACATATTACTGTCCCAGAAAGCATTTCTTCATTTATTGCTGAAGGTGGATTAGGACTCATTCTGTTTCTATGAGCCTGCTCTGAAACAAGGATTTTAAGCTTTATATCAAAATGAAGGGAATGAGCAGGAATCAGGCATGTTTGTGCCAGATATTTGATATCATAAGGTGTCAATTGATACATATCCAAAATATTTTGTAAGAGTCCCACAGTAAATGGACTTTGGACTCCATTGTTAATCACACTGTTTAAAAAATGTTTTAGCAGTTGTATTTCAAAAGGCATGTGAACAAACTACTCATGATCATTAGCATCTCTTTCAATTCCAACTGGGAAGCAAGCAGGGACTCCAATGTTTTCCCCTTTTGTGGCCATTTCTCCCCTTGAAACCTGTAAATTTCTGGATAGCAGCTATCTATCCTCAACTGTGACCTTATGTTGCCCTTTGAGGCATCTCTTTGTTCTTGGGTCAGCCATGCTGTAGCCATGCCACAGCACTGCATGTGTGTTCAATGTCCAGCTTCAGTGGCTCCCAAAAAAGAAGGAAGAAATAGTTACTAATATTTAGTATTGCTAAGAGAACAAATGTGATATTTCAACTTAGTCAAATAGAGTGATTTGAGATCTACAACTGTAGATTTTGAATGAGGCTTTAGCTTCAAAATTTGGTCTGACTGGGTAGATGGAAATTCTAACACTAAACTTATGAGTGCTGCTACTTTCCACTCTAGGTAGACTTACTCAAGTCCCCTGATGTCTGGGACTGTCATTTACAAATTCTGATTTTAAAGAATTAAAGTATAAACATCATTTAGAATAAGTTATAATGCAATAGCAAATCTGACACAGTATTTCTGTGTCCTTATATGTCAGTTAATTTTCTTGTGATGCATGTACCCATAAATTGAGCTACTATTGCATAAATATTAATAATATGTTTTAAATTGCATTTTCATATTTAGATTATATCCTGATTAGTGAAGAGCTGATGCCCCATACAATTTAGTACTCTATGACACTGGAGGAATATCACAATTTCTATTATCTCATTTTTCTCTTGTCTTGTAATCACATTGAAGTACTTAAAATCTGACCATTATTATATTATATATTAGGATTCATCAGTTCTTAATAATTAAAGTTATTTCAACAAGCAGACCATAAGATGGCAATGTTACTCTTTTAGATATATTGTTAAAGTTAGCATCAAGCAAAGCCGTCATTTAAAAAAACTTTGGATGCTATAAATCTTTTCTTTAAAATTATTCATTGTATCACTTAGATTAGAAATTTGAGTCCCACAATATGGTTTATCATTAGATAATTAAAAGATTATCCATTTAAATTTTTTCAATAGTGCTTATGGTACTCAGCATAGGATTAGAAACTATATATTTTTAGAGTCAACAAAATTTTTTCTGGGAATTGTCAAGATTTTGTATTGTTGTGAAGATGAACTGTACAGTTAGTGACAAGATTACTGTAGACCTTGCAAAGAGAAAGTATAATCTCTTTGGATTTTCAAAATAGAGTAGGAGACATTAATTGCATATTTTTTGAAGTTGGAGATTAAACTCAGGGCCTCATTAATGCTAGGCAATTGTTCTACCATCAAGCTACAGCCAGTCTTGGTTGTTTTTCTACAGTTTTCCAGATGTGGCCTACAAATCTCATTATTCTGCCCAATGGTTCATTTGAACATTTTGGTAATTATCTATACAAAAGAAAAGTGTGAATTTGCTTGGGGTTAATAAACAGTCCCAGAATTTTTTGAATGTTTGTTTGATTTGTGCACTCATTCATCAGTAAAATATATTAATGCACAATCCACTAATCTTCATACACTTTGATGAGGTAAGAGTTGGTGTTCAAAAGTTATGAATTTCAGTGAACACAACTCTAACACATACTGATATAGGATGAATATTTTTTAGGTTTCATCTTTTCTAAAATTACTACAGCTGACTTTAAGTCAGAGCCTTTAAAATTTCTGAATATACAGTTTACTTTATTGATCTACAATGTGTCATACAAAATAAGAAAAACACCATGAATATACTAATATAAGTGGTTAGGAAAATATTCTGAAATATGTATGTTTGCTTCTTCCTCCATGAACACCCCTGAACAAGTAATTCACTCAAATTGTAGTGATAGCATATTGCCCTTGGCAGGATATGTGACCAAAATAAAGTTTTTATGCTCAAAGAGAAAGTATTATAATGCATAGCAAAATATACCAGCAAAACAATCTAAGGGAAGACTTTACTCATCTAAATTAAAAAAAATTGTTTCCATCTGAAATACAGGGAAGAATAGAGAATTCAAGACTGTGGTTTTAATACAGAGGAAACCAAAACAAAATATATTGGCATCAGCTTTTCTAAAATTCCAGACCTCAGAGAAAAAAATGAATGCATCATGGTGGGTTTATCTGATATTTTATATGATCCAAGAACTGAGGCATGATCAGTGTATGAAGCATATAGAATAGAAAACCGTAAGAATGGCTAAAATTTAAAAAAATACCTGTTTAGTTGAATAAGTTCCTAGGAATAGAAAATCTGTTGTGTTATAATAAAAAAATGGCACTCCTTGCATGTCTGACATTTTAGACTGCAAGTTACACATACCATAAACAATGTAAGACATTAATTATAAGTGACTATATGTAGGAAAAATTCTCAAAGATATGCTTGGGATGCAGTCTAGATGGATGTATTTTATCAAGATCACTTGCATACATTTCCATATTTTGGAAATATTGTTTCATAGTGATACAGTTTAGGTATAATTTGTCCCACAGAGATTTATGTGCTGGACCTAGTGTGCTGCTATTAATGTGATAGCACTGTTAAGAGGTGGAGTATAAGGGGAGGTAATGAAGTCATAGAGGATCTACCCTCATGAATGGAATAATGCTGGTCTTATAGACTAGGTAAGGACTTGCTGGATTAAATTGGTTCTTATAATGAATTGTTAGTAAAGCAAGACCACACTAAATTCTTGGTCTCTTCTGCATGTAATTATTTGCATTTCGACTTCTATATTATTTTGTGATATAGCCACGGTATCTTAATCAGGACCCAGGCACCATGTTGTTTCAGCATTTCTGCCACAAAATCAAGAGTCAAATACATAAACCATACTTCTTTAGCTACTCATATTTTTGTTGTATTAACACAAAAGAAATTAATATGTATAGCTTAATTATACTATAATGTCAACTTTTGGAGCTAAATTATCTCTAACCATATGTTACAGTTATCAGGAAATCAAGGAGAAAATGTTAAAATACTCTACTGCAAAATTAAGGAAGGAAAGGGTCTCTATGACAGATTTTCCTCTCAATGCTGTAAACTTAATTTGATGGTCAATTTTGCTCAATTTTGATCATTTACAAAGTGCTATAATATGTTTGATGAAATATTGGTTGTTTAATTTTAATATCGCTCCTTAAATCCACTCTCTTGGTAATAAATTGAGATGCATTTTTGCATTAATATTATTATTATTAATTTACCAACAAGAGATTCAGAATAATTCCTTCCTTAAACTTAATTACACAATATTTTAAAATGAAAACTGAGAGTTAATTCTTATTACATATATGTACATATAAATATGTATATACAGATACATACACACATACATAGCAAACTATTTAAGGAATGTAAGTTCTGAAATAGTTTATCCAATCTATGAATAAGTACAAAATTGTGTAATAGTGTGTTCAGAAAATTTAATTCTATTAAAATAAAATTAAATGGGAGGTAAGTAACAGTTTACAAATTTATTAATTTAATAGTAATTTCATTTTATTAAAATCCTTAAACATGTGGATCTTTATTTGATTGCATTTAATTAAAAATAATAAATATATGTTTTACTGACAGAATTGAGGAATCTATTGATGCACATAACATATATATGTACTGTACATGCATTAAAAAACATTGTTGATAAATGGCACATTTTTCATAAAATTTTTGTGTTTGTAGTAATGATTTTATCCTGTTTTTTCACAGAGATAAATCCCAAATCTTATTTTATTTTATTTTATTTTATGTTATTTTGAAAAAGAGTGCGAAGCTGCTCAGGTTGGACACAAACTTGAAATTCTAATGCCTCAGCTTGCAGACAAGCTGGGATTACAGACATTTGTCAGCACACTTGGCTTTTCAAGAAATTCCAATGCATTAGGGGATTGTTAACAATATATGCAAATTTCTTTAGATATTAGAGTAATAATTTTCAGGAATTATCAGTACTGATGTATAGATAATGACTACTAAGAAAAATGTGTATAGACAAAGATTACAGAAAACTGTGATGTTATTATACAACTGGAACATAAACATAAAACTCAATGAATTTTCTTATCTTACAGACAAAAAACTAGAAAACTCAAGAAGCAAATAATTAAAAAACAACAAAAAAGCAAAATGATAACAACAACGAAAGTAGTGGAGATACAGGATTTCAAAACAAGTTGAAAGGAATTTAACAATGGTTGTTATATTGGATATTGTTATCCTCAAAGTAGTTGCTCAGGCTACCAGATGCAGGCATGTACTATTGATCAAACAATATAATTTCCCCTTGATCACTTTCTTCCCCTTTTACTACATCTATTGTAACTTTTGGATCTTATTTACTCTTTCAGGTTCTTACACTAGTGAGACAATATGATGTTTACACATGTGAGTCTGAACTGATTCACTTATGAGTATGGTTTCTAGTTGCATTCATTTACTTATCAAAGCCTTGAGTTTATTATTCTTTATGGCTGAATAGCATTCCACTATATAAAAATATCACCTTTTTAACCATTACTGAGTTGATGGGCATTTGGGTTGTTTCCAAGGTTTAGCTATGACAAATTGTGCTGCTATAACCATGAGTGCACATGGATCACCATGGTATGGTGTTTTCAATTCTTCTAGGAAAATAGCCAGCATGGGAATAGCTAGGTCAAATGGAACCTCTCATCCTAATTTTTTGAGGTATCTCCATATTGCTTTCCACAGTGGTTGTACCAGCCTATACTCCCAATAACCATGGAGAAGTGTTTGTTTTTCCCCATAGCCCTGCCAGCATTTATTGTCGGTTAATTTCTTGATGTTAGCCATTCTTTCTGGAGTGAGATGTTATCACACTGTTGTTTTACTTTGCATTTCTTGAATGAACAATCCTGTTGAACATTTTTGAATATATTTATTTGCCATTTGTATTGCTTCATCTGAGAATTGTGTATTCATCTCAGATGCCCATCTTTGGATTGGGTCTTTCAATTTTATGGATCTGATTTTTTAAAAAATTCTTTATGCATTCTACATAAAAGTGCTTTGTCTGATGGACAATTAGCAGAAATGTTTCCCCAATCTGTGGGTTTTGTTTTAACTCTGTTGGTAATTTCTTCCAATGAGTAAAAACTTTTCAATAAGATGCGGTCCCACTAGGTGATTCTTTGAAGTACTTCTTGAGTAGTTTCTTTTTTGTTCATAAACTCTTGGCCTACCTCTGTCAACTCAAGATTTCTACCTATATTGTCTTCCAGTAGTTTTAGTGTTTCTGCCTTAATATTCAGATCTCTCATCCATTTTGACTTTATTTTAGTGTACGGTGACAGGCATGGATCTAGTTTAAGTCTTTGGCATGTAGAAAGCCAGTTTTTCCAACACCACTTATTAAGCAAGCTTTTTTTCTTCTAGTGAACATGTCTAGCCCCTTTGTCAATGATACGGTGACTGACTGTGTTTGAAGTTCTGTCTGTATCTTTTGTTCTGTTCCATTGAACCTAAGGTCTGGTTTTATTTTTTCTTTTTGTTTTGTTTTTTGCCAGTACCATGCTGATATTTATGTATCTGCTTTGTAGTATCACCTCAAGTCTGGGGTTATGATGTCTCCTGCCTTGTCCTTGCTGCCCAGGATTACCTTTGCTATTCTAGGTATCTCATGGTTCCACATGAATTTTAGGAATGCTTTTTCTATATCTGTGAGGAATGCTAATGGTATTTTGGTTGTGATTGCATTAAATCTATATATCAACTTTGGGAGTATGGCCATTTTCATAATGTTGGTTCTTCCTATCATGAGAAAGGGCTATGCATCCATTTTCTGAACTCCTCTTCAATTTCTTTATTCAGAGAGCTGTAATTTTCAATGTATAAATCTTTTACTTCCTTTTTTATATTGATTCCTAAGTGTTTCATTTTTTGGATGTTTTGATGATATGTGTGGTTTCCCTAACTTCACTCTCAGTAAGTTTGTTGCTTTTGAATAGGAATGCTATGGATTTTTGAGTATTGACTTTGTACCCAGCTACAGTGTTGAATTTGCTTAGTAAGACTAGAAGTCTGTTGGCCCAATATTTGTGGTTTTCTATGTAAAGTATCATGCCATCTGCGAATAATGATAATTAAATTTCTTCTTCTCCTTTCTTTATTCCTTTAGTTTCTCTCTCTTGCCCAATTGCTCTGGATAAGGTTTCCAGAACTATATTTCATAGGAGTGGTGATACTGAAAAACCTTGTCTTGCTCCTGAATTAAGAATGAATGTTTTCAATTTTTGACCATTTAGTGTACTGCTGTGTGTTGGTGTGTCATAGATGGCTTTTATCAAATTGAGGTAAAGACCATCTAACCCTATTTTCTCTAGGTTGTTTTTTTTACCATTTAGTGTACTGCTGTGTGTTGGTGTGTCATAGATGGCTTTTATCAAATTGAGGTAAAGACCATCTAACCCTATTTTCTCTAGGTTGTTTTTTTTACCATGAATGAGTGTTGGACATTATCACAAAATTTTTCTGCATCTTTTGAGATGCTCATGTGATTTTTTTGTTCTGTTGACATGATATTTTATTTTTACTTCTTTCCATATGTTGAACCATCCCTGCATTCCTGGGATGAAACCTACTTGATCATGGATTATAATTTTCTTGATAAGTTGCTGCAGTCTGTTTGGCAGCATTTTATTGATGATATTTGCAGCTAGGATCATTATAGTGATTGGTCTGCTAGTTCCTTTTTTGGTTGAATCTTTCTCTGGTTTTGATATCGGGTAATATTTTGTTCTCAGATTGAATTAGGGTGAATTACTTCCATTTCAATTTCATTGCAGTGGGAGTATTGGTATTAAAACATCTCTAAATTTCTTGCTTAATTCAGCTGTGAATCCATCAGGACTTGGGTTTTTGTTGTAAGTGTTTAATTACATTTTTTATTTCATTTACTAATATTGGGTTATTCAGAAGTTTTATATCTCCTTGATCCAGCTTTGGTAATTCATATTTCTAGGAATCTGCCCAGTTCTTCTGCGTTTTTGGTCTTATGAGAGTAAGGTTTTCAAAGCAGTTATTGGTGATTTTCTATATTTCCACAGGAACTGTAGTGATTTCAAACTTTTAATGGTTTATTGCTAGAATTTGAGATTTTTCTTTCCTTTTTATTAAAAGTTTGGTTGGAGTTTATCAATTTTATTTATTGCTTCAAACAACTAACTTTTCTATTTATTATGCCTTTGTATTGTTTTCCTAGTCTCAATTGCAGTAATTCGTGCTCTGATATTTATAATTTCCTCTCTTCAGGTTTTGACTTGACTTGTTTTTGTTTTTCTACAAGTTAGAGGTGTAGCTTTAGGTTGTTTATTTGCACTCGTTCTGTTTACCTATGTAACAAATACCTGTTAATGGGGCCACTACCTTTAAAAACCTTAATTAGTAATCAAATTTCAACGTGAGATTTTGAGGCAATAAATTATTCAAAGCATCCTACCTATTTAGCATTGGATAATTTGAATGATTCCCATGGAGGACTGTCCCTAATTTTTTCATACTTGTCTCTGAAATACTTAAGACAAAGAAATAATAGCCTACAATGTGAAAGCCCTATAAAGAAGCCAGTAAGCTTACAATTTAGGATTTATTTGCATAGAAGGTTGAATTTACAATCTAGTCCCTTGCTATCTCAAGAAACTAGCTTACCCTACAGGACACAGCCATTCCTTGAACTAAAAGGTTGTATATATAATACAGAAAAAGATGCAAATAGTAGCTGAACAATTTGTGCAATTCAACCAGCAATAATGTTGTGTTTCCTTTACTACTTATTTGTTTATTCTAACCCTCATTTTCTTCTCAGCTAAAATTATTTCCCAACAACATCCTAATGTGACAGTTTTGATTATTCTTCTATCAGGAAATTAATATTTTTTTCATAATGGAAGTACAAGAGATGAAATTTTGGTGGAAGTTAAAGTGAAGCTATTCTTTCCTTTTCCCACTTAGCAGCATTAGGTAAAATTTGACAGGTTTCTTACTATTTTGGTGGAATATTCTGAGGAATATGATTCAATAGATCAAATTGCTGCTTTTTCTGAAGTGCTCATAGACTTCACAAACATATGAGAGCATACAGGTGGTATTCAGTATATCATTGAATATGTTTTCCTAAGCTTCCTACTTTCTGTGGAAGGCGGTCATATTTGCCTAATGCAAAGAAACGTTCAGGTCCTCTTTCTCACCTTGAAATTTTATCCTTAATTAGATATTAGGTTAGTTGCTTCTTTGTCAAGC
This sequence comes from Dasyprocta punctata, assembly GCA_004363535.1. NCBI lineage: Eukaryota > Metazoa > Chordata > Mammalia > Rodentia > Dasyproctidae > Dasyprocta > Dasyprocta punctata. Next base: position 16,339 of record RJWM01026771.1, read on the forward strand.
TATTCTGTCTAAGCAATTAAGAAAAATCATAGATTTTAAATTTGTCTATATTGCCCTGCTTTTACTTGTTAAGTCAGTGAACTGAGAACACAACTATTTTATAAAGCTTTATACTAAAATACATATTTTATAAGTATAGGGCTATTTCATTTATATATTATTTCTGAAATAATTTGTAAATCTGTGCCTTTAAAATAATTGCTATTTTAAGCAAATTTATATTTTGGCAAAAATTGTACATAATATTATCCTATATACATTGTGTGCATGTTTCTAGTCTTAGAAATTGGACCAAGAGTCTCATTCATGGTATTAAGCCAACTGTCACTGAGCTACACACTAAGCACTTTCTTATATATTTAATGCCACTAGAAGTTATTTTAGTGTTATCACCCTCAAACCCTGATATTAATAAATTATATCAACTGAATTTTCTACAACATGAAGCTTTCTATGAATTAATCAAATTTATTCATCATACAGACAGCTTTTCTTTTCATATAATTTCTTAATTTTCAGTTTTTACTTTTTTGAATTCCATGATAATTCATATTTATTAATTTCCAAAATGACTCATTTCTTTATTTGCTTCATGTTTAATTTGCTCTCATGTTTATAGTTTAAGAGTCAAGCCCTACATTGTGGGTATAAACTGACTGAAGCAGTGATTGAACCTGGGTGTGATGAGGAAAGATCTTGAGAATCAACTGTTCCTATGTTCCTGGAATGATGGTTAAAGTTTAGAGCAGCATCTGCAAGACAACAAAATGCATAATGAAGAACAAGTTACTATAAGAGAAGTTTGTTTTTGCCAACGTGTTCTCTTTGCCCTGAAAAGATTGTTTAAACTAGGCCAATGTGTAACAGCCCATCTCATTCTGGCCCTTTCCCTGACAAATACTCCTATATAATGTCTCAAAATGTTTTTTTCTACATCTTTATCCACGTGTCCTTGAGTTACAAATAAATATCCATGAAGATCTCAATTGTTTACCCGAGGCTTTCTTGTGTTCAGCCTTGCTGAGTTGTCAGTGATTAAATTAAATCTCATCTCTCAGTAATCTTTCTCATCCTCTGTGTAACTATAGTCACACATTGTGACAAGTGGAGCCCAAAGTGAGGTAAAAACTCACATCTGAGGCAGAGAAAGAGTGGCACAGCTCTGTGAGATGTGAAGCCATGAGGCAGAACTTGCAGCTACAGCTTAATGTAGAGGATTGACCTCCCAAAACCTGAAAAGAAATCAGGATGTAAAATTACTATATTAATTTTAGTCTCAATAAGGGAGACATACATGGCCACGGTGTAGACTAGAACATCTCAATGAATTCACAGCCTAGTACTTTTCAACTCAGAAGTTTTTGGTATTCAATTGATAGCTAAAAAAGTGTAGTATTTCTTTGCATACTCAATCTCCTGTCTTTTTTGTTCTCTCTCATTTGTGTTACTATCATGGGTCAAAATATGTCTAAATAGAAAAAGCATTTTAAGTAGCTTTTACAATGTCTTTTTAAAATGTGTGGATTCGAGGTTTAAGAACCTCAGCTTGTTTAATTGTTAATTGTCTTTCGCTAGCCTTGCCTTTGATTCTATTTGTAGGGTAGCATGCATATGGAGGACAAGGAATGAGTTGGCTGCAAATGGAAAACTTACTTCAGCTTAGGAAAGAGTGCTCATCTTATTACATGGGACGTTTTTCAGGGTCCCATTTCCCAGCATACAAACAAATGAGGCTCAAAAAAAGAGATTGTTTCACTCTTCCCCACCTCATATTCCTCCACAGTAGCCTTGGTTACCCATCCATCTTCCCCTCTCATAGAAGTTACTTTTAATGGAAGAAATTTAGATATTCTAGAAATGATTATGACTTGTTAAATTGTAGGGACAGAGTCTCATAAAGCTCAAGCTATGTAACTTAGAAAATGTCATAACTGTAGCATGCAGTGTCTCCTTAAAATGATTATAAAAATAATAAACCAGATACTGGTACAAAACCAAAGCAAAAATGTCCAAAATGAAGAAAGGGATATCATTGAGCTAATTGATGCTCCTTTAAATTTTATACAGATGGAGATCTCATTTTGAGAAAAATGAAAAAGGGTACAACTCCCTAAGGCTTGATAGCAGCAGTTAGATCATGGAATGTTCATCCTTTCCCAAAGGAGCTGACTCAAAATTGTCACAACCACTTTACAGATATGTCTCAGAAAAAAAAAGTTCCCACTGATAGTGCAGAAATTTGTTCAGACTATTTTTTCTTTCCAGTACTGAGGATTGAGCTCACAAACTCACACCCACCAGGCAGGTGCTTAAGCCACTGAGTCAAACTCCAGGCCCCTGTTCAGAATATTTTTGAGAAATTAAAATTATAATAGGCTTAAAATATCATTTTTAACATTCTCGAGGCTTCCAGTACCATTGCTATCAAAAAACCTTATCGTACAAATTATTTTCTCATCAGAAACTCATTCCTGTAAGAATAGCTTTCTATTTTAATCTCTGTTTTATATACTACATAGTCTTTGTAAAACTAAGTTGGTTGCAATTGCTTGTCTCTGAATGCTATATTCTAAATTTGCCTGGCTGCCAAGTAGGTTATCAAGTACCCTTAAATAGTCTGAAGTACCTTAGACAGCAGAAAGCAGAAAGAGCAATTTAATCATGTAATTGTAGTCTACGATTTTACAAAGCACAAGGAATGTTTTATGTATATCAAGCAAACAAAATACCAACTCAAATTTGCAAATGATACAAAAATATATATGTTTCCTGGTTGGTTTGGCTGAACCCAAACTATCACCATTAAAATCTCTTTGTTGTTCAAAGATTAGGGATCTGTAGCCCTGATTCTCATCAGTGATTCCTCCCCTTCTCAACCCTCCTCTCCAAATTAAATGATGCTTTCAAAGACAGTAATTCGCATTTCTGAGATTAATATGTAATATAAGTGGTTTTGCATGACTAGCTGTTATAGTTATGTTCCTATGGCCCTGACAATTCTCATGTAATCATGGCATGAATGCAGCTGAGTCTGGCATTCATGGTTGGTTTGTTGTCTAGCATAGGGGTTGGTGATGTCAATGTGGCACCTGCCCAGTGGTAGAGCTCACATACAGTATAAGGGCAGGAAGAAGGTGAGTCTTCTCTCTCTTGCTGGTTCACTCCTTACTGTTTTGCAGAAACCATGAATAGCAACCCACTCTCCACCATGCCATGATGCTTTGGAGCCAGCAGTGCAGGAACTGAAAACCCCAAGAACTGTAAAAAATAAACCTTTCCTTCCCTAATTTTAGGCATCAGGTATTCTGTCTCAGCAATGAGAGAAAAGTATGGAAGACAAAATTTCTTACCAGGAGTGGGGTCCTTTTGGGGACTAAACCTGACCATGTGGTCCTAGAGCCTTTGGAAATGGCTTGTGGGAAAAATTTGGAATTGCTTAGAAATGTTTCCTGAAAGAGCAGTGCTAGAACATGTTAGGTTGTTCTGCATGGGAGATTCTGGTCAGAGCTCAGAAGACCAGAAGGCTGATAGAAAGTTTCCAGGAAAGACCAGGCTCTGGAGGTTTCTGCTGGTAAGAAGAACTGCATTGGTTGTTGGGCCTCACACGATGTGTGTTACAGCTTGGCAGAAAGTTTGTCTGCATTTTGCTCATGTCCAGAGACTTTGCCTGAGACTGAGATTAAGGGCAATGTACTGATTAACCTGACAAAGGAAATTGCAAGGCCGTCAAATCTTGTGGCAGTGGCACAGCTATTGTTGGGGGTTTTAGCCAGATTTATGTTGTGAATCAAGAGTAAAGAGTCCAGCAGGATGATTTGAAACGTTTTGAGTTTGGCCAGGAAGCTGTGGACTGTAAAGATAGAGCTGAGACCTCAAATGCTGAGAAGAAACAAAGAAATAAAAATGATGGCTTGGGCCATCCCAGGAATCAATGGGCCTCCAACATTTGCAGACTCAACCTGGCAAAAGTGAAAGAGTTTGCTGGGAGGAAAATTCTGCAGAGCACCATGTTCCAGAGTGGTGACAGAGGCCACACGAGATTCCAAAATGGTGGTGGTCACACCAGATTCCAGAGTGGTGGCAACATAGAGAGCCTATTTCTCAAAATCAGGTTCAGAGAGCTCAGCAATCCAGGCACTCGACTCCTACAGCCAAGAGAGAGAAAATCCTGACTATTGCTCCAGCTCACAGAGGAATTTCGTAGCATCCATGTGGTGGTGGTTTTAAGTGCAAGGAAAATGGAAACATTCTAAGGTGAAGGCAGTTTCCACCCCAACTTCAGAGGGCAATATGTAAAGATGTAAATGTGAAGCCAAGGGTAGAGTGGAAAACCCAGAAGTTTGGAAAAGCCAGGAATGTAAATCTTCCAAGAAAATCTGCAAGAATTGAGCAGAATGGGCCTAAGAGAGAAGCTATGGGAGTTAAAACCCATGAAAGTGCCATGGGTGTGGAGTCATTCAAGCCCTTTGGAACTCAGAATTTGCCACAGATTTTTTCAGATGCTGGACCTGCAACTATAGGACTTAATGTTCACCCTGCTGGATTTTGGACTTGCTTTGGTTCTAAAGCTTTGTATTCCCCTGTTTGTAACTTTTGGAATGGCAAAGTTTACCTTGTGCCTTTAAATGTTAGAAGAGTTTAACCTCATTTTCATTTGTACAGGGGGATACAATTAAGAGTTTGTCCTAGATGTTGGGGGAGATTTGGGGCTTGGACTTTTCAGCAATGCTGAGACTATTAGGAATTTGGCAACTCTTGGAGATGAACTAAATGTCTTTTACATGAAGGATGTACACGAGTCTTTGGGGGGCCAGAGGTGAAATGTTATAGCTGTGTTCTGATGGCCCCAACAAGTCTCCTGGAATCATGGAATGGAGGCGGCTAAGTCTAGTGTTTGTGATTGGTTTGTTGTCTAGTGCTGGGATTGGCAGTGTGAGTGCTGCATCCACCCAGGGGTGGAGCTGACATACAGTGTAAGGGTGGGAAGGTGTGTCTTCTGTCTCTTGCTGGTTCATGCTTTGCTGTTTTGCAACCACCATGAATGTCTCCCCTCACCCATGCCATGCTGCCTTGGAGTCAGCTAATTATAGAGTGAAAACTCCAAGAATTATAAGAAATAGACCTTCCCTTTCCTAATTTTGAGTGTCAGGTATTCTGTCTCAGCAACAAGAGAAAAGCAATGAGGACACTAATGCATGCGTCCAAATTGCATAATAACAAAATATGAGATAAAGCTTCCTTCTCAGGCAGTTCCAACCTGGTTTATAACATACATTCTTCCCGTTTATGTGGCATGTTAAACATATTTATCAGTCTGAAATGTAGAGATCCTCACAGATACAAAACTAGAAATATCTATATAGTGACTTTCAGACTAAATTAACTATGTTGTATACTTGTATATTTAAATATCTAGCTTCTCACTTGCATGTTCTCCAGCTCTTTATGATAAAATATACATGCAAATCTAACATGAAACATCCAGTCAAATAACAAAAATACTTTTGCAAGGTGTATGCTTGCAACACTTAAGGATGCTCAAATATGGTGCAGTCTAAATAATGATATGTAAAATATATCTGTAGATGGATATTTTCTTCTCAGATAACACTCTATTAAAAAAATAAAAAAAATTGGTATACATTTTTTCATGCCACACACAGGCTTTCTTTGGGTGCTTGCAAAGACTGTGCTTTCATACTATGTGGCACCAACTGAGATGCTCTAAAGCATAAAAATTCTCGACTTCTGAAAAGTTTTTTCCTGCAATAATCATGCAAGTCAACTGTAACTTCAAAATAGCAAAGATAAATATATGCCTTATCTTTCTGAGTTTACAGAAGTGTATATCTCAAGTGAGCGACATGATGTATTGGACTCATGTTTTTACCTCAGCTATCTTTGACATAATTACATGGCGATATTCAAAAGCAAACTTTACTTCTAATGGCACCTCATATACAGGCAGAGGTTAATCACTACTTTCTGATTCCCTAAGGGAACATGGGAGGGGCTAATATCGCCATGGCTAGTTCAGTGGTTAATGTTTGTTACTCCATGAATGGTATTTCTTGGCAGAAAATTGTCCATTTTGCATAGTCACCAATACTATCAATAAGTAGTGTTCATAATTGTCCTCAATGGTATTTGTCCTAAATTGTATGGCCTAGATTGATAGTGTACTTCAAGCTCCTCAATCAGTGTCTCTGTTAGTCATCTTGCTTCTAACCTAACCTAAGAAAATTGTAGAACCCTTAATTTGATGGCATTAGAGTTTAATTCTATCTGGAATTGTATTTTTGCTTTTATTTACTATGACAACACACGTTTATGGAATTCTGGGTTTCCTTAAGCCTTGTTATGGTTCTCTTCAGGCACCTACTTTTCCCTACTAGGCAATAATTCTGGCACATAGCTATTCCCTTCTCTTGTATGCTTAGCATTAGTAATTATCAACATATAGATAAACTCAGATGGATTTCTAATACTTCTGATCATGTTATTTTCTGAATTTTCTGTCCATGGTGTCTATCCCTCATCAATGAAGAACCAAAAGTAACCGAGTATAATCCCTCTAATCATTGTTACAGATCCTTTAAAGCACTGAATCCCTTTCTGCATGCTAATGCCACCTGGTTGACGCCTGTTTCAAACAATAATGCTTGCCAACTGAATATCGCACACATTATTGTACTTATATAGTGAGTCGAAGCATGGCTCCCCACTAGTCTCACTTGCAAATGAATGGGAAATTCTGCCCTCAAATATAGTAGCTCAGCACTAAAGCATATCAGAGAAAACATTTTTCTGGACATTATAATTCCAACTATTATTGTACCTACTACACTGACCACTACTGTGGTGACTACTACTGTCTCTTTGACTCATTGAATTCAAACTGCTCCAACTGTGAATGGCTATTTTAAAAATGTTATCTCAGAATTAATGACTAAAACTAATATTGATAAACAAATTCTAAAAAGACTTGATATTCTTCAGGCAGTTTTCAACTGTCTCAACAAATGCCAACATGCTCTATGGACACATAACTCAGTTATGATACTGAGTATCACTCAATATGCATTACTTTTATTCCTCTTAATCATCCTGAATCTTGGGTGGAGGTCAAAAGCCTTCTCCATAGTGCCTTCCACACAAATCTGTACAAATACATTGCTAGTCTCCAGATCTGACTTCGAACCAATTTAATAAATGTCAGATGGAGGCTCACAACATTACTTTGGACCATCTTGGTGATACCGAATACTGGCTAAATCTTAAGCATTGCTTCTCTAGTCTCAACCTGAATATTTGGATAATTATGGCTATAAGAACAATCTTGTCTCTGCTCTTTCTTTCAGCACTAAAAGCAATCTGTATCCTGTTCTCCCAGTGCAGAAGCCATCATGACTTTCCTGCATTAAGCACAATACCCCTCTACCCTGTAATCTCTCACCTTTTCCCAATCTAAATTATAAAAAAGGGGAATTGAGAGATGCTGGCCAAGGGAGTTATTTAACCTGGGTATGATACAGAAGGGCCGTGGGAAACAATATTTCCTGTGTTCCTGAAATGAATGGTTAGGTTTTAGAACAGAATCTTCAAGACATCAGCATGTTACTGTCAGACGTGATTGTTTTCCTTCTAAAACTTTGTCCCTATGTCCTTGATTTGAAAAGAGATAACCATAGGTGTTTCAGTTGGTTGCTGTTTCCTTGATGCTCTCTAATGTTCAAGAAGCAGACCCTCTGAGGTCTCAGTGATTGCATTGAATTTTATCTGAGTTACCTTTCTTATCCTCTGGGCAGGATGGTTTTACTCTGCAACACAAATTTTTAAATTTTAAATTTTTATGTTTGTGATAAGTGAAGTAATCATACAAAACCCTATTATTGAAAATCTTACCACTCCGTTTTTTATTTTATATTATAGAATATCTCAAAATGCTGCCTAAATTTCTCTGACCGTTTTCCTATTTGTAGTGATTTGGAACCAATTAAACGAATGTAATACTTCAACTTTAGTAGTTAACATTATTTTTGTTTCTTAATTTTTATAGAATTATTTTTCTTATCAATAATTGAGAAATATAGACTATTGAAAAACTACATGAAAATAGGTTCATCTCTTTGAATAAAAACATTACATCAGTATACTACATATTGAGCAATTGCCTTTGCCTTGCACTTTGAAAAAAAATTTTTGTCAGAAGTGTATTTGAATGTTTGTGTTTCATTTCCAAAAACTAAGTGTTGTCCTTTTTTAGTGTGTAAATCTGACCAAACTTCTCTTTATACTATGTCTACATTGTCTTATTTCCTACTGCCATAATGCTAAGCACCCACATTATTCATCTTGACATTTAGTTTTGCACTGTTTTTCAAACAAGGAATACTATTTGTTGTATTTTATGCGCAATGGTGAGCAAAATCTATTTCAAGGATGATGTACAATCCTATCTGCAAAAGTAGATTGACACCCTGCACAACTTTTTTCATTGTTAATCATTTTTAGAATGTCTTTTCTCAATAAACCTGTTCTGTCTAGTGTCAACATTAATTTATGCATGTATATCTGTTAGAAAAGCTGCTTTTATTTCAGTATTAATTTTCATGGTCTTTGTCAGCCATATGCTTTAGCATTTTGTCACTTCTGACAGTGTAAAGGTGAAACAAAATGCTTTAAAAGTTTCTCATTAGCTGTTGATTTTTGTGGAAAGAATTTCATTTTAATGCTTTAGTTTCCATTTTAGTTCAATAAGTCAGGTTGCCCCAATCTACTTATAACTGTATATAATGCATGTGTACCCAAATTTCTGCTCATATGGTAACATGCATCCATGCAAAATATTTGCTTTTTCTGTTTGTTGATTTTCTTCAACTGAATAGTGTGATTCTTAAAGAAGGGTAAAACCTGATATAGTTGAGTAAAAAAGATATGTTAACTAAATTTAATCAGATAATGGACAATGCTGTACTGTATATAAAATAGATGAACCTGACAAAAAAAATTCCTGTGAAGAGTTAAAATCATCTTGCTGTGAAAGAGTAATTTCCTTCTCTGCTGTTTAGTTTCCTAGATAACGAGCCTATTATAACATTGCTGCATGGAGAATTGTCATTTCTTTGTGTCCCCATAAAAAGTAAAATCATCATTTCAACTCAATTAGGCAAAGTCCACTAAAATATAATTATATACTACAAGAATGGCATTATGCAGAGTACTATTATTCTCCACGAAATGGGCTAGTTTTGGAATTTGCATTTATAGTATTAGCTTTCACTTTTTAAAGCATTTTTATAAACATTTTTCAGGAAAATTTCTGCACCCATTAATTTAGGTATGCACAAGTGTGTTTCTGGCCTTCATTCTGATATGCTTTGAGAAAGAACAATGATTTGACTAAATGATCAGAGACCTGTTGTCCCATATATACGTCATATTAAAAGAGATATACAGCTCTGAGAAAGACAATTGTGAAGAATGAGATAATATCCTAATTTAAATATTTGGATTATAATTGGAATGTTAGATGACAGACAGTACCTTACAAATTTATAAAATTTGGACCAATTTTACTCAGTGTTTAAGTGCTTGCTTACCACATGTGAGACTTAGCAATTAATCCCTAGTGACATCCATAGATAGATCAAATTAGGTAAAACTCAAAAAATGAAATATGGGCAAAAACATTATGGAGAAGGTACAAACGATTTGTTTCTTTTAGACTATGATTGATGTTGGATGCATGATTATTTATTTATTTTTGTCATCCTATCCTCTTTCCTACACTGGCTAATAAAGTAGTGTCTATTTGGAAATTCTGGGCCTTTTGTTCTTACACAGCAACTGGTGGTCTCAGATCCCTGCTATGCACCCCTCTACTTTGTCTCTTGCTCTTCCTTTCCTTTCTTGCTGTGATCCATATGCCAGACAGGAAATCGGAATTCACCGCGTGGGTCTCCAATAAATGGCACCATGGAAAAGTTTCGCAATACATTTTCATGTTTAAATTTATTCTTAAGTATTTTATTCTTTTTGATACTATTGTAAATGGAATTGTTTCTTAATCTCCCTTTTCGACTCTTCAGTACCTGAATTCTTTGTTGTTTTAGAATGCAACTGATTTCTTTTTTTCTTCTCCTTTCTTATTTCAAGGAAAAATGACAGAAAAGAAAGACAAAAAGCAAAAGAGACAAACAAATGACAACAACAAATACAATACAATAGCATTATAGGTTTACAAAACAAGATGATAGGGATTTGACAGTGGTTGCAATATTGCATATCGTTACTTTCAAAAGTGCTTTTTAGTTTAACAGATACAGACATGTAAAATTGACCCAATCATATAAGTATTAACTATTGTTTTCAATAACTAATACATTTAGTAGTATAGTAATTTTGGCTATCTTATGCATTCATATATACAGAATTATGTCTTTTTCCTTTTCCCTTCCTTCTTTCCTCCTTTCCCCTTTCCCAATTACTTTTCCTCTTTGAACAGTTTCTTATCCTTACACAGCATTTATTGCACATTTTAGATCGTATATACTGTTTCAGTCTCTTACACTAGAGAGACAATACAGTATTTACACATCTGAGCATGATTTATTTCACTTATGAGTATGGTCTCATGTCGTGTCCATTTACTTATAAAAATCTCCATGCAATCGTTCTTTTTTTTTTAATTTGAGCGAAGAAAAACAAAACAAACAAAAACTACAACAACAAAAAAACCCGACATATATAGTAAAAAAAACAAGCAAAAAAGACAAGCAAACAACTAGAGTAAATACACAGCATTACAGGTTTACAAAACCGGAAGATAGAAGCTTGACAATGGTTGCAATTTGTGCATCGTTATCTTTAAAATGGTTTCTTACATTAACAGATATAGACATGCAAGATTGATTTAATCATATGAGTATTAATTGTTCCTTCTCAATAACGAATACATTCAGCAGTGTTCTTTTTAGTTATCTTACATATACATATATACAGGTTTATATCTTTTCCTCTTCCCTTTTCTCTTTCCGCCCATTCCCTTCCTAATTATCTTTGCTTTTTGAGCTGTTTTTTACCCTTCCATAGTATTTATTGTAGATTTTGAATCATATATACTTTTCCATTTCTTACACTAGGGAGACAATACGGTATTTATACATGTGGGTTTGATTTATCTCGCTTATGAGTATGGTCTCAAGTCGTGACCATTTACTTATAAAAGTCTCAATACAATCTTTCTTAATAGCTGAGTAGTACTCCATTGTATAAAAATACCACATCTTTTTTATCCATT
>RJWM01026772.1:0-27636 GCA_004363535.1 Dasyprocta punctata
GAGCGTTGTGAGTTCGAGGCCGGCTTGGGCTACAACGCGAGCGCGAGGCCGGCCTGAGCTACATAGTGCGACCCTGCCTCAAAAAATCCAGGGCCGGGAGTTAGGCTCAGTGCCTTAAGCGCCTGCCCTGGCAGGCGCGAGGTTGTGAGTTCAATCCCCGGTGCCGCAAAAAAAAAAAAAAAAAAAAAAAAAAAAAAATGACACCGTCTGTTAGCAGCTTTTGAGGGATCCTGTTACTTTATGTACTAATTATCAATTGGAATTGTCTATTCATTTATTTAGTAAATATTTATTGATTACTTGCTGTGTACAAAGTACTATTCTGAGTGTTTGGGCTGCGTCACTGATGCAGCAGAAACAGGGTATTTTAGCAGAAAGATATTCAGCAATAAAGATAATAAATAAGTACATTTTGTTGGATGTTAGTATATAAGTGTGTTGGAATTAAAAGGAGAGAAGAGCAAGAGAGATCAGAAGTGCTTTTGGGAAGAAAAATAAAAGCAGAAATTTCGCTGTTTTACTTTTTATTTTTTGAAACAGGGTCTCTCTATGTAGTTCAGGCTGGCTTTGAATTCACTATGGAGCCTAGGCTGGCCTCAAATTCACAGTGATCCTCCTGCCTCAGCTTCCTGAGTGCTGGAATTAGTGGCACATACCACCATACCAGGCTGAAGTGGCAATTTTACACTTGATCTTAGCCAAAAGGCCGAGAAGCAATAAAGAAGTGGCAATTTTAAAAGAAGGGGTTTGGGTCAGTCTTATGTTAAGGTGACATCTGAACATCTTTCAAGAGGAGTGGGAAAGATGGTCTTGTATCACCTGGGGAAATGAGGTTCAGTTAGAGCTAGCTTTCTCAGTGATGACACAATTTCCATTTGGACTGGGTGGTTCTTTGTTGAGGGGAGGTGGTGAGCTATCTTAGGTTTTGCATAATGTTCAGCAGCACCTCAGGGCTCTACCTCTGGACCCCAATTTATGTCTTCCCCTACATGTTACAACCAAGAATAACTGCAAATATTTCCCTGCATCCCCAGATGGGCCAAGATCACACATTGAGAGCCACAGGTGTAAAATACGTAAGTCTTTTTGCACTTTTCCATATGAGTCCTGTCTCAGCACTCCCATTGTATTGTCAGTCTCCCTGTCGGATTGTAAAATGCTACCTTTGCCAAACATGAAGTCTTCATAGTGGTGAGCATCAGTCATATTGTTTTATGTTGCAAAGATCAACTTCTCTAGGTTTGAATTAGTGTTCTCCTAATTACTATAGCTTTATAAGCCTTATTACTTGGCAAAGGGAAGTTCTCCTTCCTTATACTTCTTCGAAATTAACCGTTCTTGACTATACCTTTTTCCATATGCATTTCAGACTAACTTGTCACAGTCTATAAAAAGCTGTGATGAGATTATGATAGGAATTCATTACATTTATAGATGAATTTAGAGGGAATTGACATCTTTATGAAATTGGTTCTTCCCATCCATGACCAAAAGTATCTCTCTCTATTTATTGAGGGTTTATTTTTATGTGCTTCAGTATTGATATTATTCATTTTCTCCATATAACCTCAGTTCTTTTTTGATAGCTTTATTTCTGGTTGTGTTCTATGTTGTGTTGCTAATATGAGCAATATCCTTAAAAATAATTGCAACGTTTTCTTACAGGCGGTTTCTAGTGTATAAGAATGTAATTAATTTTTGCATTTTTAATGCAATAATCTTGTTTATTATTTCTGACATTTTCCTATAGAATGTGCTCAGTAGTCAAAGCACACAGTTATAAAATTAGTAGATTATGAAAAAACTTTTTCCTTTCCATTTTTCTCCTCTTTTTGTGAAGCTAGAAGTTCTACCCAGGCCCTCACACATGCTAGTGAAGGACTCTGCCACTGAGCTATGCCACCATCCCTTCTTTTAGTTCTTATTGGATTTTACTGTCTTTTTGCATTGATAATGGATATTTCCATTGTTTCTGACATTAAAGTGATTGATTCTAATATTTCACTTTAAGTTTAACTATTGCTATGATCTTTGAAAGACAATATTTTTCAGCTTAAAGACAATTCCTTGCTTATCAATTTGTTAAGAATTTTACTTCTTCTGGGTATTAAATTTGATCTAATATCATTTGGACCTATTGAGATGAGCAGATGAGTTTTTCTCCTTTTATCAATGAATAGGGTAAATAAGTTTAACAGATTTTTCTGAAGTTAGCCTGCCTAGAACAGAGTCTATTTATGCTCTTCAGAAAAAAGTACAATTGCAAACTCCTTGGAAGGAAATGTCTATTTTTATTTTTCTGCAGACCCTAGCTTTAGAAGTTGCCAACAGAGGTACATCCCAGTACAGAGAGACTAGAAGCTTATTAGGTTTAGTGTCTGTCATTAGGAATAAATCCAGAGTTACAAATAAAATTTACCTATGAAAATGAATATCTAACGTTTCAAAAAAAACATAATACATTAAATGATTCTATAGAACTGATGAACAATATAAATACCGCAAAATCCAGAAAACCAACACAGTGGTTTTATTCATTAAGTACTTGGTGATATGCTACAATGATATTTTTACTTTTAAAATTTGGCCACATACTCTTTAATAAAAATCTCTTTAAGGGACAATAATTCAGAAATAGCCACCATATAGATTATGTAGAAATAATTCACTTTTCCCTTTAGGATGAACAATCAAAAGGGGTGCAAAAAATTTCAGATATTGAGTATTCATAAAACATGTACTCCCCCCGCCACACTCTGTTTTGCATATCTGTATCAGGCCTTCTCCTATGAGTGCTAGAACTCTGACAAATTTGACTTTTCTATGATATTCAAAAGATGTCTGGTAGGTACATTTGCAAGTGTATATGTTTCATTAACTCACATATTTACAACAGGAAAACTTCTGCTTTGACTAGCAATCACTAAGAAAAGGATTCCCTGCTTGCAATTTTACACATGTGATATTTGGAAGAATTTCACAGAGCCTAGCTTTTGGTTACATAAAACACAAAATTTGCATCTTTTCCCTGCTTCCAGACTGCCAGTATTGAGATCTGAGGGAAGCTTCAGGAGGTAATTCCAGCTCTGGCCATGCATTTTCTCATCATGGCATAGTGAATTCTCACAGTGGACAAGAATAATATTTCTGGAAATCATTCCTATGGTGGCAATAATTGAATTATACACATAAGTGACTCCAAACTATATAACTATATCCCAGTAAGTACAAAATAAATGCACCCTACAACTAACTTTTCACTAAAGGGATTCCAAAAATGATTTTGACTATCAACTGGCACAAAGGGTAATGTGAATGAGAGTTAGTTATAAGGGCGAGAAACTGATCTTGAAGATGACAGCAAGTACATCTTACTTAACAAATTTCACAAAACAATTATGACCACATGCCACTTCTAGGGCCCCTCTGGAGCTCTGGAATGCACCTGTACAAAGGAGGAACCATGAAACTTTAGTTTTATTAAGTTGATGTTTAACCTACATCTGACCACATTTAAACTATTTTTTCAAAAAAGAAAAACAACTGAAAATATAACATACGGCATTAGGAAGCATGCGTGACATGTTCACAATGTGCCCCCATTTGCAGCCTGGCGAAGTGAGGACACATACTCAGCTTTCCACAGAACATTTACTTCCAGACTGCTAATTAAAATAAGACGCCCATAAATCTTCTCTCTCATAGAGAACTGTGCACCGAGACAAAGGCAAGGAAAATTAGCTTTAAGAAAATGTCAGATAATTAAACTTTCATTTTCCTTCCTGTCCTGAAAATTCACTTTCTTTTCCTAGTTAGAAGTCAGTTATCCTTTCTCCACACTAGCGTAACTCCCACAGATATCTGATATTAATGAAGTACCCAGCACTAAATATTCGAGCACGTGATAATTCTCCACTTACTCTGGGAGGGAAGATGAACAATGCTTTCTAAGTGCTTTGATCTCCAAACTATGAATTCATTTTTGTTTTTATGTGCAGATCTTAGAAAATAATGAGTAGATATCCTTGAACTTGTCCCCTCTGCTGGAATGCATTTCTACAAGATGAAAAAGGGAAACATCTGCTCTATGCTGTTGTCCCTCCCAGAATATAAGCAACTTTTTGAAAATCATTAGGAAACTCAAGAAGGGGACACACATTGTAGGGACCGAACGAAGAGATAACATTCATCTAGCTTTGTTCAAATCACATTCTGTCTTTCCCTTCATGGCTGGCTCAATTAAAGCGTTTCTACAACATTCATATCTTCTCCAGCATTTCCTAATCTGATTTTAGGGAAAATCCTGATAGATTTTTGTGAACCCAGTTATTGATTCTTGATAGATTCATTCTTGGTGGTTTGCTTTTCACTGACATTTCAGCTGGAATCGGTGAAGCTTAACACACACAGCAACATGAATAAAATGATTATCTGAGTAAGTGCACAAAACAAGAAAATAAATGTTGGTTCCAAGTGTTACCATAAAACGTTCAAAATGAAACAGTTTTAACTTATACAGGACATACAACCAATGAAGAGACATCTTTACCAGAGAACAGGAGAAATAAAAACTTAGGAAAGAAAGCTAGTGAGACAATCACAGCTTTGTAAAAAGGGATTTTGAAGATGCAGGAGATGAATCTGCATCAATTCGAAAATTTCCAGATCGGCTGGGGTAAAGAAACCTATAATAAACTTTGAAATTAAAAAAAAATCAAGGCAAATAGCTGGTGAAAGGAATTAGGTTTGCTCATTCTGAACCAAATGTGTATGAATTCTTTTAGGACAGACACACGCTGTTCTAGGCAAGTCACATACAACACCTTGTGATTTTATTAAGTGCTTTAGCCCTTTTGCTCTGGGGATAAAAATCTATGCAGAGAAGGGAACATGTTGAATTAGAAGGCTCTTTGTACTATGTATTCCAAATGTGCCCGAACCTGAGGGTCACTTTATTATTTGTTCAACCTGAATCAAACCACAATAAATCAGGCTTTTAACCAAATGTTGGTCAACCAAACGTTAGGATGGGCAACCAGTGTCCTTTTAGATGTAGATTAGACAGATAAGTTCGGCTTCCCATATGGAGTGGGCATTTTTAATGTCTAGTCATACTAACTGATGAATCGCATTCCTCCATCAAGATATAATCTGGCCAAATCACCTAGACCATCATACTGGGCTACTGCTGAAGAGTTTTAAGTTGTGCTTTGTTTTCTCAGTAAAGACTGCCCTGACATTTTGAAATCATTTGTATTTATGAAGAGAGGTTTTCCTAAGCCTATATGTCTGTGTCTACACTGGAATGAAGAGTGCAGGTCATCTCATTTTTAGTCTTTGTGATAATACCCACAAGGGCTGCACTGCTTTCAATCTCCATCAGCAGCATGGAAGTGTCACTTTCTCTGCATCCTTGCCAGAACTTGTTATGTTTAGCCTGCTTTTTTTAAATGTGGCTATTGTCACTAAAGACAGGTGATACCTCCTCATGGCATAGATGTGCATGTTCTTCTGATTAGTGATGAGAAGCATTTTTTCATATACCCGCTGTCCATTTGTACATCTTCTTTTGAGAAAAGCCCACTTTCATCACTGACCATTTTTTAATTGGGTTACTTGTACTCCATTGGTCACTGCAGTGCTATTCATACTGAAAAAGAAATGGAAACATCTCAAATGTCCCTTGGTCAATAAATGGGTAAGAAAACATAGTATATATACACAGTGAAATACTATTTAGCCTTGAAAATATTTGTGACAACTTGAAAGGAACTGGAACTCATTGTTAAGTGAAACAAACCAGGCACAGAAAAACAAGGACTGTTTGGTCTCATTCATATGTGGAATGTAAAAAAGTTCATTTCACAGAAGTTGAGAGTAGTATGGTGTTTACCATATGCTGGCAAGAAAGGGATGAGGAAAGGGTAGCAAATGAACACTTCATTGCAGTAGATAAAATTAAGACATTCTCATGGACTGTTTATGGTAGAAAGACCATATATAATAATAATAAAGTGCATTTCATAAAAGCTAGAAGAAAATATATTAAAAGTTTTCACTGTAGACAATTGGTAAATGTTTGAAGAAATACTTGTATTTAAACTGATTAAAATAATGCAAATGACATGTTTGAGATGTCACACATTACTCCATTAATGTACACAAGTTTTGTATTTTTATGTATTAGTTAAAAATAATTCAAGGGTGTATTTATACCCAGTGTCTCAGACATATCTTCTGACCTACAAGAACTTTCCTCCATCTTTGAAATGGAGATAAATGTATCCAGTTTATAGGGATTCTCAGGGAATAAATATACTGACGTACATGAGAGTTATTTATACATAAATTACTAGGCACATATTAAATTACCAGTTCTACTGACATTTGGAATGATCACTAGTCTCTTTACTGAACTCCTCACAGATCATCTTGTCAGATGTATTACTCTTCTGAAAGCTTCATTAGAATAACCTGACCATATTGACTAATTTTTCATTATTTCCTAAATTGCATCCGTTTGTGGCCACCACTACACACTCCATGTATTTAGACCTTTGCAGCTCCACAGGGACACACTATTTATCTCCCAGCTCTCCTCCCTACAGGGAACATTCACTCTAATGCCTTGCTAACCCACTTCAGTCTCCAAAACCCTCCAAAAGTATTTGGGGTACGTGTATTCTCTATGTCTTATCCACAGTCTAGTTGTGCTAGGGTAGTTCAAAAGGTTATCAAGGGCCTGAAGCAAATACCTGAGGGAGGCATATGTGACAGAATTTATTTAAGACTTACTAACATGAACCAACAGAGATGGAGAGGGTCGAGACTTACTAACAGGTGAGGGTTCATGGGAAATGAACCAGATAGAAAATCACCAGAAGATACACAGAAGCCCCAGAGGTGGCCTGCTAGACTGGCAGCACTCATTCTTGCCATAGTGTTCTGTTCCCTTCCTGGTGACTGCAGGGAATAAAAGAGGTTTTATAGATTAGACTACATAAACAATGACATCATTCCCTTGCTTTGTTCCATTGCATGACCCGCATCTCCAAGAACAGCTAACTTTCCATATGGGCAGATAGCACTAGTCTGTTCTGTTCCTGCTGTCCATCAGACAGTGCCTATCTAAACACTGCAGCCCCTGGCTACTCACAATGTCCTTTTGACTTGGCAACTGTCTTAGAATGCAATGGGATGTTCCAGGGACATGGCACTCCATACTCTACTCTTTCTCAGGGGTGCTGTACCATTCACACCAGACCTAGAGTCCTTTGTGGTACATTTACAGGAATCTGTTGAAAAAGACATCCCTTAAAACCTTCTAGAACCGCAGGTTGCAAAGGGCCACATAAACGTGAAGTGGGTGCTCCATTTCCCATCATTTGGAGACAGACACTCTAAATATAAGGCTTCATGAAGGTAGTCTGACTGCCTGGTTTCAGTTGCACTTGACATGAAGAGTGAACATTTCATACCCCCATGGATATCCTACTTTAATGAGCAAATATGAACTTTGCTCCAAACTGGTTTGTGCACTGTATTCTAATTTCAATCACAAGTACCTTGTTCAGAAAATATATTTTTATTTTTTCTTTTGCAGAGAATACCTATGTATTTCTGTAAATCTTTGACATCCTAGTTCACTTATGAATTCCTCTGTAAAATATTCCTGAGCTATTTCCTATGCTGGCTAAATTAATGCCTCCACCTTTTTACCTGTTTCAGAGTCAGTTATGTTTGCAATTCTAAATATATGACTATTTTATAGACCATGAGTGCTCATAAGATGGAGACTATGTTTGATTCAACTTTAAAATTTCAGCATCCTGGAGAGGAAGTAGCAGTAAAAGGAAATGACAACGGCTGTACAGTTTAGCTAAACAAAACGTGCAACAAAATGTTCGGGGACAGATTTCATCTCCTGTTTTATACATCGCATTATAAGTAGAATCCATGATTATTTGGTTACAATCTTCATTCACTGATTGCAAATACGGGATACAGCAGATCTGTCTTCCATGATAGGGAATATTGAGCTGATACAGTTCAAGCACTTTGCTTTCTGATGATTTGGCAACTTAGAATATCCAGAAGAATAGATTGTTTATATAGTCCATTACATTCTCCCTCTTCAGTATCATCTATCTTGAATAATGCTTAGCTGACACTGGTTTGCCATCAGTTTATGATTGAATTCTCCAGCAAATGCCTATGGTGCAGCTGGGCTCTCAAGCAGGTTTCCCTACTGGGAAGAGAGTGCACTGATTGGTTGCTGTGGGTAGCAGGAATCCTGACAGGCAAGATTGCTCCTTGTAGCTTACTGAAGTGGGCGGCTCATATGGTATCAATCCCATGTGTGTTTGATTGGATTAAGCCCAGTTTCTCAGGGCTAAATTACTTCAAATAAGCTTCTCAGGCGGCACACGTTGGAGATAAGTGGATGGACCCTCACCCACAGGAGCCTGCTTGGTGGCTGCTGCCAGTCTCCATTGCTGCCTTCTGTGGTCAGGCTTCCTTCCACTACTTGAAGCGAAGTCTGAAATGCAGGAGGTGCACACTGAGCACAGCAAAATTTCCCTCAGCAGTGCAGATTCTTTTCCTTTAAAATGTGGCATTTGCTGAATCTTCAGATCGGGTTTTGATCATGCCTGAGGACTGCCTTTTCTTTAGATCCTCATCTCAAAGTTTTATGTCAATAGAGAAACAAAGTTTAATTTTCAAAAACATTTAATTTATACTAATTTTAAGAAATAATACAGTCATTTAAGGTTGGAGAAATGATAGACTGTGTATTGTCCAGTGAACATAAAAGTCTTCCAAGTTCTTAAGACTTCCTTCCACCTTTACATCAAACCCTACATTTGTTCTAGATTTCAGATATTGTATCACATATATGGAGATTTTTCTAGGAAAATATTCCAGTACCGTACCTAACATTGTGTGTCATGAGCTTTCAGAGGGAGCGTGTCATTCTTCAAACTCAGAATTTCTTTGAATTTAAATAATGTTACTCTTTTAGCATAATAGGTGAAAAATTGCTCTGAATAGACGTGGATCGTAATTTGTTTTGCAAGCATTGATTCAAATTCCTACAAAAGGACCTTCGTTAGAGTGTGAACTATGATAGGGATTTATTTGAGAGGGAGATTTGGTTCACTGCAAAGAGTCAAAAAGGGGAAATATAAACATTCATTGAATACCTACTCAGAAGTCAGTATATTAAATATGCTCACAACAGAATTCACCTCGCAATACAGGATGCCAGCAGCCATAGCAATTAGAGAATCAAGACACTAGAGCTCAAGTTATATTTCTGTTATTACCAGTTAAATAATTCTGGGCAAGTCACTTAACCAAGCTGATCTTTCATGACCTCTTCTAAGAAATAGTACCACTAATAATTTTTAAATTCCTGTTTACAGTGAAAACTAAATACAGCAATGTCACCTTAAAACTGGTTAGTGTGTAATGGTTTTTATTATAGATATTTCTTTATTTTTTAATTAAATCAGATTAGAAAACTAAGTGAAAAATAAATGAACATTTTATGAATGCTGACTGATCATTTTCTCTTGTAAACCTATTACGTTTTCTTTTGGAGGTAGATGCCATGAGAAGAGAGAGATGGACAATTAAGAGGTAGTGAGGTAGAGACAGGATTTTTGTGGAGCCTCACAAAACTAGAAGAGGGTAGCAGGCTCATTGTTCTGTCAGTGTTGCACACTGATTGCAGCTACTCAGCTCCCCATTAATTCCTAGTGTCTGTTTAAGAATCTTTGCCGTATTTATTTATTTATTTTGTTATTTCCTGTTTTAATTTTTTTTTATTTTAAAAAGAAAAAACACAGAAAACTTAGAAAACAATCAAGCAAACAAACCAACAAACAAGAAACAACAACAAAAGCCAAACCATGACAACAATAGCAACAACAACAAGACAGTGATATAGGATTTCAAAATAAGATGATTGGAATTTAACAATGGTTGTTATATTACATATAGTTGTCTTCAATATAGTTGTTCAGGTTATAAGATACAGGCATACAAAATTGATCAAGCAAGATGATTTCCCTTTGAGCAGGTGCTTTCCTTTTCACCACATCTATTGTCACTTTTGGATTTTTTAAAAATTTTAAACAAAAGGAAAATAAGAAATCAAAACATAACAATTTCACACAACCAACAAAACAACAACAATCATCAGCATATTGGATATTCCCAAAAATTATTTAAGATAAAAATAGAGACATGAAGCATTATCAACAAATTATTAACACAATTGTTTACAAATGAACATTTCACATTAAAGGTAGAATCTGTGGGTGACCCTGAGAAAATTGCATTTCACTCAAAATTCTTTTTCCTCTGACTGTCACAACTAATTTTTTATATACATAGATTTCATTTCAGATGACATGATACTCTACCTAGAAGATCCCAAAAACTCCACCAAGAGACCCCCAGATTCAATAGGCAGACCTAGCAATGCAGCTGGCCACAAAATCAACGCTCAAAAATCAATAGCATTCCTGCACACAAACAACAATCTTACTGAGGGAGAAACCAGGGAAACAACACCCCCTACAATAGCAGTTTCCCTCTTAAGACTGCTTTCATTGTGTCCCACAAGTTCTGGTATGTTGTATTGTCCTTGTTGTTCAACTGTAGAAACTATCTAATTTTTCCTTTAATTTCATCTGTGACCCAATGATTGTTCAGAGGTGTGCTATTTAATTTCCATGTGTTAATGAAGTTCCTGTGGTTTCCTTTGACATGGGTTTCCAATTTCATTGCACTATGGTCTGATAGTATGCATGGAATAATTTCAATTCCTTTACATTTACTCAAGCATGTTCTATGAATGAGTATATGGACTATTTTGCAGAATGTCCCATGTGCAGCTGAAAAGAATGCATATTTTGCTGTTGTAGTGTGAAAGATTCTATAAACATCCACTAAGTTCATTTACTCAAAGGTTTGATTCAATTCTAATACTTTATTGTAGATTTGTTGTCTAGTTGACCTGTCTTTTTGTGACAGCGGGGTATAAAGATCTCCCAATACAATTGTATTAAGGCTTATTTGATTGTTCATGTCCATTAATGATTGTTTTATATAATTGGGTGCACTAGTTTGTTGCATATATATTTATGATTGTTATCTCTTCCTCTTGGATTATTCCCTTTACCAATATATAGTAACCTTCTTTGTCTCTCTTAATCAGTCTTGGCTTAAAATTAACTTTATCTGCAAATAGAATAGCTACCCCTGCTTTTTTCTGGATTCCTGTTGCATGGGGTATTGTTTTCCATCCTTTAACTTTTAGTCTATGAGTATCTTTTTGAGTTAAATGTGTTTCTTGTATACAGCATATTGTTGGATTTTACTTCTTGATCCATTCTGCCAGTCTATGTCTTTTGACTCATGAATTAAGACCATTAACATTGATAGTTAAAACTGATATGCATTGACTTATCATGTTGTTTTCTATTTTCCTGGTGGATTCATTCTAGTAGGGTTCATGGAGCTGTAGTACTTATCATCCTTTTCTAAAATGTCCTTCAAAACATTTTGGAGTGCTGGTTTAGTGGTTGTGAATTTCCTCAACTGTTCCTTATCATGGAAGTATTTTGTTTCTCCCTCTATTTTGAAAGATAGTTTTGCAGGATACATCAATCTGGGTTGAAAGTTGTTTTCTTTTAGAACTTGAAGTACTTCGCTCCAAGCTCTCCTTGACTTGAGAGTTTGTGCTGAGAAGTCCACTGTAATTCTGATGGGCTTTCCTTTATAGGTGATTTGTTTCTCTTCACTAACAGCTTTTAAAATTTTATTCTTGTGTTGAATTTCTGGAATCTTGACTATAATATACCTGGAAGTAGTTTTTTTTTTTTTTTTTATCATTGCTAATTGGAGTTCTATATGCCTCACTTATTTCTTTGTCAAATTCTTTTTCAGTACCAGGAAAGTTTTCTGACACAATGTCTGTAAGGATGTTTTTAATGTCATTTGTAGTCTCTCCTGCTTGTTCACTGACTCCAGTTAATCTTAAGTTATTTTTCTTTGTCTCATCAAGCAACTGCTGGATTGATTTCTTGTGTTCCCTTGCTAGTTCTGAAGAATCTTTCTTTTCCTGGTCACTAACTGTGAGCCTGTCTTCAATATCAGAGATCCTGTCCTCACACTGGTTTATTCTGCTTTGAATACTTTCAATGGAGTTTCTATTCTCCTGAATATCTGCTTGAATCTGCTTTATGGAATCCATTTGCTTCCTATGTTGTCCTTGCATAATTTGCTTAAGTTCGTTTATTTTTTTGTCTGTATCTGCTCTAACATCACTAAGTATGGCATGTATTTTGTAATCTCTGTGGTTATTTGAGAGATTATTTCTGATTTCATTTTTTCCAAAGCCTCATTCAACTGCTTTGTTACCACTTCTAAGAAACCTTGTAGGGGGATTTTGGATTTTCCAGCCTCATTGCTCCCCTGGGTTCACTTTTGGTGAACTGCGTGTCTGGGGTTGTGACCTGTTTAGGTGTCTTCTCACTTCTTTTCTTTTTTTAGTTTAATTCCTAAAGTGATACCTGTTAGTTGCCTGCAGTGGGTTACTTTAATGGTGGTATTAAGGACTCCCAGGTGATGAGCACTTCCCGGAGATATCTTCCAGGTATAATTGGTTCCTGGGCTCCGAGTCTATTGGAAAATCCTGCCTCCTCAGTTTGTCAGAGATGAGAAACCACTGCTTGCCTAGCCCAGTCCCTAGTTCCTTGCAGGGTCCACTTCCAGGTTTCTCTCTAGATTCACTGGTAAACAGCCTGTGAAGATAGCAACCCAAATCGTGGCACTGTATCCCCACAAGCCAGCAACTGTTCATGGACGGAGTAGTAGACAACCTTAGCAGGCCTGCCATGAGAACAGCCTCCTCGGGCTCACAGCCATCCAAGCAGTCTCCGAGGGTCTGCGCCCAGCTAGGAACTGTTGGGGGAAGCCAGCAACAGTTTTAGCCCCAGGCATATCTGGCTTGACTTCAAAATGGCTTCTGGCAAATCACTCTCTCCCACAGGAGGGAGGACCAAGCCCTCCGCACTCACCGCCAGCCAGTACAGTCCTCTTCACCTGCAGCTCTCCTCCACAGAGGAATGGTTCCACAGAGGCACCAGGGTTGCCAGCCGCCACCAAAACCATGACTGTGTGCCACTGGGCTCCACCAGCTCCCCTCGTGCAGTGAGACTGGCTCTGGCCAAAGGCTCCACCAGCTACTGCCTTCTTCTTAGTGGAATTTTTTCTTTTCACTCTCTCTGTGGGGTTCAATTCAAACTTCAGGCTTTTCCTGGGTCCAAGGAACCCATCTCCCTCCTTTTTGTCTTCCTCAAGATGGTGTGTTCGCATGTCTAGATGGTGTCTCTCAGAGAGGTTGTTTTCCCTGCATCCTACTACTCTGCTGTCTTCCTCAAAGTCCCACTTTTGGATCGTCTTTACTTTCAGTTTCTTACACTAGTCAGACAATACAGTGCGAGTCTGATTGATTTCATCTGTGAGTATGGTCACTAGTTGCATCCATTTACCTATCTTATACTTTAGACTTGCTTACCACGTCTTCATTTTATTTTAAATGTCACAAATGGCTTTGAAAAGTTATATGGCACTGCAGCAACCTTGGTCATTCATCAGCTCTCAAGTATCCAAAGAGCTGCTGCTACTGTTCAGCAACACTGAAGAAAAAGGATTCATCCCCCAGGACTGGCTTTTGATTGCTATTAGATTTTTAGTTATAGCTATTACCCTCGTAAGAAAAATTCGAACTACTTGGGCCGCCCTACAGTTTTCCATTATCATGCCCAAGCTGTTCATTGAGATACAGAGAGGATCCTAGCAATGTAATCCATCCAAGTCTTGTTTGACTTACGAATACAGCCCGATGTTTGAAATCCCTGTCTCTTGCCATCCTAAAACTGTACCCATCAATCATCCTTCTCATCAATTCTAGCAAAAATGAGAGACAGACATTTTCTTCCCTACTTTTCCTTTAAGGCAACTGAACTTACTTTTAGATGAGTCACCTATATCATATTACAGAGCTACCATAAAGCCATAGCCTGTTCTATGATGAATGCTGGTGCTGCCCACAACCTTGCTCAGAAGGGCAGTTTTTTGTTTCAATGCCGTCCTTAGAAAGGAGAAAAGCTGAAACAAGAATCATTCATTGTTTCCTAGAACCCACTTTATTTAACATTAGTTAATCTCGATACTAAACAGCAACAACAAAAGCACAGATGTCTCATATTTTGACTTCCAGTTCAAAGTGAAACTGAAGCATAGTAGGCAAGAGCCATTATCCAGTTCTTAAATATTCAATAAATATTTGCTTACAAAGAAACAGTTTTTTGTTTGCTTACATAAGCTCTAAAGCCTTTGGTAGAATTATGACACACTATAATTTCTATAGTGTCTTTTGAATATATCATTCTTTTTCGCTAAGACGGGACAACTCTGGCATTACTAGCTTAGCTGTCCATATTGCTATGGAACTGAAGCAGCAAGAGTAAGGGAGATTATTCCATCTCAGGGAAACTGGGATCCTGCTTTCAGATAAAAGCAAACAGTGCTGAGCAAGAGGCATGCCTTAAACACATAAGGCAGGGCTTCATCAAGATGTGCCTGTGGAAGACCAGCAGGAGAACTAAGTCTACGTCTATGTGAATACTACTGGGGCTTACAGGGAATATGCAAAATGCTCCATTTCTTGAGGGTCATTTATATTATGTTACAGTATAGGCCTGTTAGAGGATTTAAATATAAAAATGGATGATAGAGTTATAGTGTGTGTTAGAAAATGTGGAAAATCCTAGATTGAGCAGGTGGGTATTCCTGAAAGACTGTCATCTTTTCCAGAGTGTGGTAGCAGAAGATGCTATGAGGATGGACAGATCCAACCCAGGAACTCCACTTCAGAGACATCAAACACCCACTTGTTAGTGGTAGCCTAGGGGTGACGTTCAGGAGACAATCAAGGGTGTCCAGATAAGGGTCACATGAAATACCAATACTCACATCTGTTTCAATATAACACACTGTTAAATGTCACAAGGTTTAAGGGGAGATTCATGGTAAGGACTGTAAGGTAATGAATGTTACAGAGACCAAATGCCTTCATTGTTGTGGCAAAGGTGAATCTGGGAAGTTTTCTCATCCTTATGACCTTCTCACAAAAGAACAGCATTCGTGTCAGCCATTCTCTGAAAGTCTACTTTTGGAACTCTTCAGAATCAACTTGAAATTCATGGATGGTGGTGACTACATTGAAGCCTCTGCTCATAAATATTGTTATTCAAAGAGCATCGTGGAATGAATAGATAAACAAATGATGTATATCCTTATGATGGAACACTGACTGAACATAAAAAGCAAGGGGACCTGGATTCCTGCTTCAGCAGGTATGAATCTCTGAAGCATTATGTCAACAAAGAGACACCAGGCATGAAAGACCACACCTCCCGTGATTCTATTTGTGAGAAACATCTGAAAGAGGCAACTATTCAGAGACAGAAACTTGATTAGTGGTTGCCATGGGCTGGCGATGAGAATAGAGAGGAATTGCAAGTGATTTCTTGTGGGATGATGCAACTATTCTAAACGACATTGTAGTGATGGTTGCAGAATTCTGTAAATATGCTGAAACACAACATGAACTTGTTTGCGTATCATAGGTGATCTTTTACATTATTTAATTTTATCTCCATCAATCTATTTTAATAAAAGCACCAGAGGACTTTTCAGGTGAGGAAGAGGTCTGATGAATTCTGAAAGTCTTCGATATTTGGCTCAATTAGGGGGCACATGATCTTGCCTGGATATGGGGGCCTCAGACATTAGATAACTAATTTAAATGATCTTGTTTTCAGTGGACCAAAATAGTGAAATCATGTCAGACTATGGGACACAGCTTGATTGTCACTAGAGGGCACTATTATGCCATTCCTGTTGGAACCACTTCCTGCTGAGGCATGCAGGACATAGGGGCAGGCTTTCCTGTAAATGAGTCCTGCTGGACTGGCCCCAAAGCACTGCCCATTGGTCCTTTGGTTCACGGTTGAAGGGTGTCATATGGTAAGAGGGTCACAAAAGGCTCAGACTTTTATGACCTGCTCACAGGGCTAAGGAGGGATTCTAGGTGACAGTACATGGTGTATTTTCACCCAGTGCTACAGTGTGCCTATGAATTCTTGAGCTGAAATAAATAGAACTCAAGAAAACTCTGATTCACAGTTGGCCTAGAAAGGGCCTTAGTGGGCATCACAGGCCATCTGAGATAGGTCCTCACTATTAGCAGATTTAGAGCAAAGTTGGCTCTAAACATTTTCCCTAAGCGGAGAGGTTTCAACTTGGCATCTGAGCAAAGAGGAAAGAGCAACTAGGGATGGGGAAGGGGGACAGGA
Source organism: Dasyprocta punctata (assembly GCA_004363535.1). Lineage (NCBI taxonomy): Eukaryota > Metazoa > Chordata > Mammalia > Rodentia > Dasyproctidae > Dasyprocta > Dasyprocta punctata. Next base: position 16,437 of record RJWM01026772.1, read on the forward strand.
AGGAACAGAAAAGGAAAATAAAAGAAGGATAAAAAGGAAACAAAGCATTGTAAATAAGGAGGGGAAGAGGGATTGAAGGGATGGGAGGGAATTGGGAAAAAAAGAGAAATCAAGATATATCATATATAGGTAGAAACTCCCTACGATGAATATGATTACTATGTATGTCTAGATTGTACTGATAAATTTAATATAAAAATTACCTTTGAAGCAGGGGGTTCAGTTTGAGGGAGATTAATGGCAATATGTTTTTTATTGTAATAACTTTAAAAATTTAAAGTCACTCTGCATTTACACCTTATATATATAAGTATTCCAAAATTCAAAACTAGAAGTTTGAAATCTGAAACTTTTAGGTGTTAAGCATATTGAATAAGTGATATTCAGCTTGTAAATTAAGGTCATGAAGGTCAACAATAGACATTCAGAAAGACAAGCAGATTCATTTTAGGAGCAGCAGCAGAAAAGATACTAGTTAAATCAGAAAGACGGGGGCGAGGCTTGCCAAAGACCTGGGTATAAGCCCAAACCCTGGAACTGCTTTATGCATACAGCTTAAATAGGCTAACTTCTAAGACGTAAACTCAGTTACAACTTAGAAGTAATATGCTCTTTCAGTGTAGTAGAGTGAAATACTGAAACCTAACTATTCACAATTCCTTTCAGACAACCCAGGAAGAAGCAAATGTTGAAAGAAGTTCTTCTTCTTTACTTTTCCTGCAGTTAAATAATATGATACTATGAACTTTTATAATTTATGTATCATCGAGTTCCTCTGGTATTCTGAATTCATGGAAAAAATAATTATTATAAGTTTTTGCTTTAATTTCTTTATAAACAATCACAATTGGAATAATTTCTAGGAACAAGACCACCAACTGCAAGGTGAAAGAAATATTAGTGCGAGCGGTCAGGCCCCGGGAGCTCTCCTGCAGGAGTATCTCCATCTTTCCGGGGACTCAGTGTCTTGCCACAGGAGTACCCTCTACAGCTGACTGGAGGGAGAGGCTGTGTGTTAGTGATGATGACCTGTGGTCCGGCGTACAAGAGGTTTATGTTATTCATGTACTCTCTCATTCTCATAAATTGAGGACTCACAGGTTTTATTGGTGCTGTCATTTTTGCTGTTCCTTCTATTTTTCCACTGGTAACTGAATTTATTTTGTTAGAAATTCACAGGAGTCCAAGTCAGAGTCTTTCTGAATAGTGGATTAGCATTTGCAGGAAAAATTAGGCAAGTTCAAGACCTCTTGAGTCATGAAATTTTTCTCTTAGTTTTGTTTTGCCTTATAATCGCCTTTGAATTTGAAATCAATGGATCTTAAAATGAATCGGGAAGTGTTCCTTCTACTTTTTAGAAGAGTATATGTGGCATTGGTTTCTGTATTTCTTATTGAGACTGATTTCATGGATGTTAACTCGCAATTTGCATTGCTGTTAATTAAGAGGAAATTTATTTTACAAAACCTAGAAATGTTAGTAAGACAGAATCACTCACGTTTTGCATCATCTCTCACCTGAGGGAAGCTTAACTTCCATCTGCTTAAAGTTCAAGTGTCCTTTTTTGTATCTTCCTGCAGCACCATCTTTCTTATAAGGAAGACTTGGGCTCAAATGCTAGCTTTGCCTCAAACTTTTTAAAATACACTTTAATTTTTTGAAAGAGCAGTTTTAGATTTACAAAAGAAATTGGACAAAAGGAAGTGTGGAAAATTCCCTATTATCTTTCCTATTCCTTACACAGTGTTTCCTATCATCAACATTTTTTGTGTGGTGCTTTTTAGAATCTACAATCCAGGAAGAGGAGGGGATATAAACCTGTATATGTGTATATGTAAGATAACTAAAAAGAACACTGCTCAATGTATTCGTTATTGAGAGGGAACAATTAATACTCATATGATTGGATCAATCTTGCATGTCTATATCTGTTAATATAAGAAACCATTTTAAAGATAACGATGCGCAAATTGCAACCATTGTCAAGTTTCTATCTTCCGGCTTTGTAAACCTGCAATGTTGTGTATTTACGCTAGTTGTTTGCTTGTCTCCTTTGCTTGTTGTTTTTACTATATATGTCGTTTTTTTTTGTTGTTGTTGTAGTTTTTGTTTGTTTTGTTTTTCTTCGCTCGAATAAAATTAAAAAAAAAATAGAATCTACAATCCAGTATTTATTAGCTGGGTTATAGATTATATCTGTGTTTACTCTTCCTGTTGGTTTCAACAATGTAAAAAGGCATGTATTTCCTTTATAGTATCATAGAGAAGTTTCTCCACCCAAAGTATGTCGTGTAATTCACCTATTCATTTTGCCCTCTCTACTCTAGAACTCCCGGAAGCCACTGAACTTTCTACTGTCATCATTTCACCTATTCATAAGTGTTGTAGGATTAAAATTATAAGCAACTTCTTAAGTCTGCCTTCTTTTACATATCAAGAGTCATTTCTTCATGTGTTCTCATGGCTGGAGAGTATATTCATTTTTAACCACTGAATAATAATCCTTTTTCTGGATGTGCAAGGTTTGTTTATTCATTTACCTCCTGAGGGGCACTCTGGATGCTTCTAAGTTTTGTCAGTTGTGAATGAAGCTGTGATAAACATCTGCGTGTATGAGTATGAACTTTTCCATGTGGAAATAAGTTTTCAACTTCTTGGGGCAAATATCTAGAAGTGTGATTACAGGGTCGTATGAGAAAACCATGGTGAATTTGCAAAAGACTTTGTCTCCCTATAAGGCAATGCTATACTTCATTCCCATCAGTCATGAGGGAGAGTCCCCGTTCCCCACCCCTTTCCAGCATTGGGTGTTGTCATGGTCTTGCTTTTAGCCATTTTATAAGGCATTGAGTAGTAGTTTACATTTTTTTCAGTCCCCTGAGATAAGGTGTTGAGTATCTTTTCATATACTTATTTACCATCTATATGTCTTGTTTGATGAAAAGTGTTTGAATACTTTGCCTGTTTTTAACTGAGTTATTTGTTTTGCTGAGTTTTACTTTTCTTTGACCATTTCAGAGATGGACTATTTGTTGGAAATGTGTTTTGTAAATACGTTTTCCCAGTCTGGTTTTATCTTTTACTAATTGTGTGACCTAGGTTAAGGCTCTTAATCTTCCTCAGCCTCAGTCTTCTCCTCCCAGAAAATGAAAATGACAATATCTAACTTAGTAACGTGAAAGGTCGATTTAAGAGGTGGGTGCATTAGTCCATGGCCTGGGCTCCATCAAAGTTAACTGTGTGACTTTGTCTTCTTTCACCTCTAAGTATCTATCCACTTAGTACTTCCCATGTTTTCACGTTTCTTTTCCTTGGTGCTTCTTACACTTTGTTGAATATATGAAACAGTAAAGACTTTATTAAATTGTGAACTCTGTTCTTCTAGATCTGGGACAGAACTGCAGATTCTGATTTCCAAGAAGTTCACGGAGACCATTTCTGATAACAAGGGGTTATTTGTCTATCTTTTGTAGCACAACAGTATTCCCAAACTTCTGTGTTGACTCATTACTGAGGTATGAAATCATCTTACTGGGCTGGCAATCCTCAGTTTTACATACATGGAACAATGATTAAAAATTCAGAGGGAGCTAAGCATTACCGATCTTATTTCATGAAAATAAACAAAACTAAATTATACACACACCATATGCATATTGAAATCAAGGCTACGGGCATTTAAAATGTAATGTATGAAGCTCAAAGAAAATTAAAAACATCGCTTTTCAATATCATTAGCTTCTAAAATGCCAGTTTAGTACCCGATGATAAGTTAATAAGCTTATTTCAGTTGGCGTACAGGTAAAAGTAAGATACATAAGCTTGGAAGTAGTCTGAGTAATTCTTATGAAGAATCAGTCATAGATAGGGCTTTCAGGAGTGAGTAGGATGCCACCTGTTGGCAAAAGAAGGGGAGGTGGAGATGAACTTAGAAGTTTAAACAGAAAATATATGATGGAAGGGGAGCTCTGTGAGGAACAAAAGGAGAAAGATGGGTTGGAAGGAAAGAGAAAGCCAGGAAATAGGAAGGGCTTTACATTTGCATTTAGAATTAGATGATAAAAGCAGAAAAAATACTCTGAATTAGAAGGTGAAAGTCAGGGAAGGTGAAATGAACAGGTTGGAGGACTTGCTAGATTTCTTCTCTGTTATATAAATATGGGAATAAACTGCTTAGATCTTAAACAATGTGAAGGCAGAAGAATGAGAAAATGAGGATCACATTATTACAAAGGATAATTCAATATCCTGAGCTTACGCTCTAAACATACTATTGTGGATTCCCCAGTTCCCCTGTAGAGGAAGTAGATCTTCAAGACTCTTTGCTCATTGTCAGACTTCAGGTGATGATGGTCATTCTTTTATTTCTACTGTGGGATAGACCCGTTGTGTCAATGATGGATGGTTCCTTTTCATTGATGGGTTACTTGTACCATTGATAGACCCATTGTGTCTATCAATGATGGTGGGACTGTGGGATGGAAATTCTCCTGTCTCCTTATCTCCACAGCATTCTTCTTAAGCCTGTCCTCCACTATTTCCTCTACCACAAAGTAAATAAAGCCTCCATGTAACACAGGAACTGCATACAGTTCTTACCATCACTAAGTTTCCAACTATGAAGCCAGCAAGGTGACAGCTGCAAGGAAACCTGCAAGAATTCTCTGACCATTTCAGGGTAAAGAGGAGGAAAATGAAAGCGAGAAGTTCACACACCTAGTATCACAGTGACTGACAAGGGACCACCTGCATGTATGTTTTTTGAACAAAGCAAGACAGATATATGCACAGGGAAAAGATGGGCATCCAGAACCTTTGATTCCAGACTACTCAACTCTGCTGCTGGGTTCAAACCAATATTATCTGCCTGGAGGTCCAGTATTCAAATACCATGATCCACAGGAAAACACAGTTCATTGTAAGACTTATTGTGACTCCTGCCTTTTAGTAAATGGTAGTAGAAAAAAACATACAAGGAAGTCACAAAATTACATTCATTAAAATGTCAGAACCCCGAGATTGTCTAGATCCACTGGTGATATGCTGAAGAAAAATAATTGCTTGAGCCAGCCATCAGGGACCAAAGGTTCACAGAGAAGTATAAGCAATAAAGGTACCCAGAAGAAAAACGACTCGAGGAATTCCTCAAAGCCAGCAGGACTGCGCTTTCTACAACTTCATTTTAGGCTGGCATTGTTTTTTACGTTGTTTGGGGGCTGTTTTATTGAGCCCATGGATCCCTCAGACAGGAATATAGCAACCTGGTATAGTAAAAGGGGAAAAATATCGGCTACACAATGGAGGAAGTAAAGAAACACATTATTTGTTGTGGGGAGGTCTTGGAAAATTCAGGTCTTTATATCTGTGACTGCTCTTTAATTTCCCAAACAATTCCCATATGTGTGGATCACAGGCAAGAAGAAGACTAAGGGGGAGGCACAGGAAAGGGGTTGGGGACCCACTGTGATGCCCGAAAACCACACCTGGGTTGGTGGGTCAGGAGGAAGTGTGGAGTGTGTCTTGGTTATGGGAATTGAAGATTCATACTCCCAAACTCTGGAATCCATCAGAGTTGAACTTTTACCCTCTGATCTCAAATGACTTCAAAACCTTTATATATGAAACTACACTGTACCTTTATATAACCTTCATTCCGTATACATTTCTAAAATAAATGTAATGATCATACCTAGTTTCGATGCTGCTTTGAGGATTAAATGGGATATCTAATATAAAGTGTAGAACATTTGGTCTGGTATACAATAAACATATAGCAAATGAGGACGAATGTTATTATTGTTGTACTATTATTATTACTCCTACTACAAGGAATTACTGTTGTTTCTAGGAAGTTTCCAGGAACAGCCATGGGGTTGCATGTGTAGCTGCAGCACTGACCACAGTTGTAAATATTAGAGGGAAATTAGCCAAGAATAAACATCCAGAACTTTGGGTATCTGTTTTAGCTCTTATACTTTTCAGTTGAGTTTAACTAATAAAGTTCCTGACTCTCTTGAGGTTTTGCTTTCTTCATCTCTGAAGTTAGGAATAATTATAATAGAAATCCTATGGAGACAGATAATGGAACAGACAGAAATTTTTATGCAGTGAACTATTACATTATGCATGTGAAAGATTTCTCATTATTTATTGGCAAGTCTGGCCAGTCCTTTCTTTTTTATGTCTGACTCCAGCCTTCTGCACCCCTGAAGTGAATCTCAGAGTGCTGTTAGGGGCCACCATCACGAAGGTGAAGTTTGGCTGTCATTTCCTACTTGCTTGCCGTAGTGAAATGCACTGAGACTTTTGGCCAAGTTTATCATCACCCTGTACCTTCCTCAGAGGAGGCATTGGTCACTTACCTTCCTAACTCACCCACCTTTCTAACTTCTTCCTCTGGCAGCCTCTGAGTAATCTGGGGACATGGCCTCAACTCCTGTGTGGCATACCTGCTCTTCATATGGGAGCCATCTTGGTTACTCAGCAAACCAGGAACAAGGGAGACTCTGCTGTGTTTACAGCGTTGCGGCCTCAGTTCGCCTTGGCTGGCTTATGCCGTTTCCTCACTTAGATAGGTCTGCTTCTGAATCCCTGGGAAGAAGAATAAATGCAGAGAAACCTTTCAGTCTGGGGGAAGTACCATGCTTGCAGATTAGGGTCTTGTGCTCAGTAACGTCTTACTGGCTAAGTTGTACCCGTTTGCAAAGGTCCTCAGATCAGTTCCTCAGAGGCAGATCTGCATGGATTCATGTGTCACTGAGCCTCCATGTGGGAGCTTGAAGTGACTGAAAAACAAAAGACAGCTTTTTAAACAAGTATGCTAGCACCAAAGTATCCACAATTGTGCTGCCTTTCAAAATTGAGGCATGTACTCGTTTTTTTGTTGTTGATGCCCATATTGTCTTAATTCCCATCATACAAAGTACCGGGAATAATTTCTTTGGCATGGTCCAAGAGGCAATTATAAACTACAAACAAAAAAAAGGCATCATACATTTGGTTGCCAAATTGTATTGCCCAACTTTATCAACCATGTAATTTATTTTTAATTTTTTTTCAGGAAAAACAATAATGCATACAACTCATTATGCATGTTAAATCTCTGAACTATGTATTTTCCAGCTACTTTCAAGGTGGGAACAGTCAGCCTGGGGATAATCCCCAATTTTTGGTTGTCATTCTCAGTGTAAATTCATACTCAAAATTGTTTAATTCCAAAGTCAATAAAATTTCCATTAAAGCAAAGTGATTGTTTTCCAAGTTTCAATCCGTCTTTAAATGGCCAAAGTTTGTTAGAAAATGTGCCAAGGGGGAATGCTAAAAATGATTTTATAAAAGTGGAAACAAGTTTTATATTTAAAAATTGAGCAAGCTCTATTGGAATACATTTGTATACTTGAGTAATATATAAACACTTTGAAAAAGGGTTGCTAGTTTCCTACCCCTATTTCATGTTCATTTGATGAAAACTATTTTTGACTCAACTGTAATCCTTATGTTTTTCTCTTCTGTTCTCTCTGTTTTATCTTTAGCTTGAAAGTTGATACTAGGTATGGTTATTTTGGGTTACATATGGTTACCTGTGTATTCCCAGACCGACTGCTTGATGCCCAGGGGTATGGTGTGAATTCTAATCTAATCCACAGCAAATTTGTGTCTTCAAGCATCTTAGCAGTCACTCTTTATGTTAGAATCAGGTAGCCCTCTCCCTTTGAAACATGACTGACCATCTTGATTATCTCAAAGCTCCTGCAGATTGTGGCCAAGAGGGGTGCTTCAAGTCCTCACTGGGGAGCTTAACCCAAACTTACAAGAAGAAGCAGATGTGGTTAGCAGAGAGTGAATGCTCTACAGATATTAATTTCTTCCTTTTGTTCTTTGAATCACCTCACCTACCTTTTGTCTCATGTGCATACAAGATGTAAAAGAAGTGTTACCTCAAGTAAAGCAGTCCATTCCTCTAGGCATTCCATGGTCTGTCTCTGAATCACTTACATGGGTTGTAAACTCAATATGCAGAGCCTTTTGGCCAGTGATTATTTTCTCTGCTCCATGAAACTCTACAGCAGTGGTAGTGGACCTACAACATGTGTACTGCAGCCAGCTGTTTGCTATCATTGAAAGCTTTAATAAGTTCCCTATTACTTTCTAGGGCTTTACAAGTCATAGTCCAGTTTCTTGAAGGATTTGAAGGCTTTAAAAATCAGAGTTACTTAATCTAACTGTTGGCATTGGGATAAAAGGAACAAAAATTTTGAATCAATTTGCAATTTGTTATATAGAAAAAAAATGAGTCTTCAATATTCAACTGACCTCAGTGAAAATTCTAATGTGACATCTTATGATCTTTATATAATTTTAGCAAAGGGACAGTACTTCTCAATAAATAGTCAGGTACATTGAGAGATGAGGGTGTACATGTGTGAATATGATACATATCTATGCATATGTATATATATATATGTGTGTGTGTGTGTGTGTATGCATATCTATGTATAAGTCAAGTTACTTTTCTAAGATCATATATATATACACACATATGTGTGTGATATTATGCCTGCATGAGAGAAGAAAGGAGTGGGGAAGGAAGGAGAAAGAGCAGAGGAGGGTTGCCACATGAAAGTCTACTTTAAAATATTTGTGTACTTTATATATTTTTTCAGTTTGCTCCTCAATTAGATCTCAGGAGAGAAAGAAAAGAGTTCTTTCCACATGTCTTATGACAGGTTATGAGAGAAGAGATAATTGAGCTGTGGTTACAGAGCCAACAAAATATCTTCAGGCCTAGGCCACCTCCCACCTTCCAAAATCAAATCACCCAACCCCAGAGCACGAATCCTGCCTTCTCTGTGGATTTTCTTCTTCTTCTCATCTCCTGTATGACAAAAGAAAATGAAACTACAGACTTTAGAATGATCTCTTGAACATAACATTTAGAAAGTGAGTGAAAATCTCAGTTTAATTTTAGAAACACCTAACTTCACTCAGTTACAACTTTGAAAAGTATCTTCATATCTATTCATAGAATAACTGTGTGTCACTACAGGGCAATTTTGTTCCAGATGTTTTATTTTGAGAAACCTTTTATATCACATTAATTCCACTCTCTAGTTAGCATAACCAACTAGCTGAGAATTTCCTACAGCTCTGAGTTCTCAGGGACCCACCATATAATATCCAGAGCACAGGTTCTTTTCACTGTGAAATCAGTGATCACTTAAAGGCATTTGTATTGATTTTGACGGGAGGGCTTCATCTCCTTTCTCAAATCAAGGATCAAAATAAACCGGAATTTGATTTCTTGTGTTTAGATTAAGAACCAATTTTCTGACTTTTTGCCTGTCATATTATGCTATCTTCACCCAACCTCTGTTGTGTTAGTGGGGTCTCTGATTTAAAATTCTTTTCCATTGCCAGCTGGGCCAAAAATATTTCTCCCTATCCTTGATGACACTTAAAATGTTGTATGTGTGTGTAGAGTGGTTCATTTTTATATTCTTATCTCTTAGTATGATATACTAGGTTCATTTTTAACATAGTTTGATTTTCTCTCAAAATCCAAGAGGGAGCTATCCATGGTCTGATAACATTGTGACTCCCAGGTAATCCTAGTTCCTCATGAGCATTGCAGTCTGTGGTGAGTGATGTCAGACTTATTGGTAGACAAGCAAATGCACTTAGATGACCACAGAGCAAAATAAAGTCAACTTATTTAAAATCAAGGTCCTGAAATTTGAGCAGTTGGTGGCTAAAGGAGGAGGGAGATGGAGCATCAGAGTGACCACCAACAACCCATGAATAAAAGAAGCAATTTTGCTCTTTGAGATTTAAACTACAAAATCAACACATTGCAGGTCAACCTGTGAGATATTAATGATTTAATAAAGAAATGAACCTACTTTGTAAAGAGCTTTTTCTCTTCTCCGAGCTAGATTATACTTTGTTGTTTTCTTTATCTTTTTCTTCCATCATATGACATAAATTTTAGGATCAAAAAAGATAGACTCAGGCAGAGTTTTCCACTTACCAGCCTTCCCATCCAGTGTCCTATCAAGTAACAGCTAGCAATTTCTGTACAGCCTTTCGTTACATGGTTGAACATAAGATCTTAGTCTCTTGAGGCTTTTGTGAGTAGACATTGGGATCTTCTTTGGTGATAAAGCAGGAAAAGGAAAGACTGCCCAGAGCCTGTGCCCCCACCTGTGAGGGAGCCTGGGAGAAGGGCTCAGTAAATGCAGAGTGTGATACTATCAACTTTATTATATTTTCTGGGGCAGAAGTTATACACTTAGTGGAGTCCAGTTACACTTCTCTCTGTATCATTTGTTGTGCAAAGGGATAAATTTGCTTGCAATTTATCTGTAAAAATAGACATTATAATGAAGATCTCTAAATAAAGGAGATAAAGTGGGAATTAAACAGGTGTTACTAATTCACTCATGAAAGCATTACTATATTTTGTTATAAAAGTAGCATTATTGAGATATAATTTATATGCCATGCAATCTTCCATTTAAATTATATAATTTAATATCTTTTAGTGTATTAACAGAGTTAAGTGTTCATCACCTCAGTTTTATAAATTTTCACTATTGCTAAAACTTTCTGTATTACTGAGCGCCTACCAATTTTCTACATTTTGCCTATTTGTTACATTGCCTATTTTGTAAATTTTTTTAATAGCTTGTATATTATTATTTTATGTAACTAGGATATGACAATAAGTCTCTACTATACTGTGATCTGTTTCTTTCATTTAGCAAGATGTTTTCAAAGTTCATTTATATCATAGGGTGTACTGCTTTTTATTGCTGGAAAATATTCCATTGTATAGATGTACCACATTTTATTTTTTTATTCATCAGTTATGAGGATGAGTCATTTCTACATTTTGTCTGTTATGAATGATACTACTATGATTATTTTCATATGAGCTTTTGGGTAGGTATATGTTTGAATTTGTCTTGAGTATATAATTAGCAATAGAATTACTGGATCACATGGTAACTCTATGCTTGTATAAGAAACTGCCACCCCATTTTTCAAAATGGTTGCATCATTTTGCATTTTCACTATCAGTTTCTAAACAGTGCTGTCTTTACTAAAAACATCATAATCTATTTCCTTTATAGGATTTAATGAATGTGATCATTTATTAAATGGGCAAGTTGAGTTTCCAACTCCATTTAATTTTTGTGAA
>RJWM01026773.1:0-27586 GCA_004363535.1 Dasyprocta punctata
GCACTCGGGAGGCTGAGGTAGGCGGAGCGTTGTGAGTTCGAGGCCGGCTTGGGCTACAACGCGGCGCAAGGCCGACCTGAGCTACATAGTGCGACCCTGCCTCAAAAAACCAGGGCCGGGAGTTTGGCTCAGTGGCTTAAGCGCCTGCCCTGGCAGGCACAAGGCTGTGAGTTCAATCCCCGGTGCCGCAAAAAAAAAAAAAAAAAAAAAAAAGAAATCCACAGTAAAAAATAAAGAGCAAAATGAAAGATAGATAATAGGTAGTATAGATCTTTCTCAAAAGGGAAGAGGATGAAGAGATGGAGAGGGAAGAGGTAAGGGGTGAAAAGAAATCTGGCTGTGTGCTGCCTGAGGAAAGTCATTTATCATGAAGAAAGAAGTGAAAGGTGCCAAGTGTCTCAATTATTACTGGGCCTGGATTTGAACACACTAGGTCAGCTATCCCACCAACAGTTGCCTCCAGGAACTTCAATCCATCTTCCCTGGGGCTACCTTGTAATTTCTGACTGGGTGTCTCCAGGAGTAACAGAAAAAGCTCCTCAGGAAGCAGAAATTAGTGTCCAAATGTTACTGAAGAGTCTTGGCTGAGAATTCCTTTTTCCAACTGGGCCCCCAGAACCCAAGAGTCAGGGTTTTTAGCATAGAGAGCAGGAAAACCAACTCAATGGAGTAGAGGCAAATAGCCCTGAAGTTCTCTCAGACTCCTCGAAGTTCAGTCACCAAACTGAGCCTCAGAGACTTCTGAGGACCTGTGCCTTCCCAGCACAGTCTCTGCCCCCAGGGAGGATCATGCTTACACCTATGAGCCCCTATCCTATAGGGCTGATCAGAAAAATGGTCATCTCATCATAGCACAGGGCAGCAACACACTACGAACACTCTCATAAGGTAGTGAAAAGATCCTTCCATTACACTTGAGTCTTAATCCCAACAAAGAATCTTTTCAAGGTACTGTTTCCATGGAAAATTCCATCTTTAATACAAGTCACAACAACCGGGCATTAAAACTCTGAAGCGTGCTGCCTTCGTACCCATGGCCAGCCTAGTGAGGGAAATAGGTAAACCCTGAGTAACCCTGGAAAGACAATCCTACTCCATACAACTTCTCCTCTCTATAGTTGCCCTATAGCTAAAAAGTCCACCATTGTAGTCCCCTTGGATGAGTCATGGCATTCCCTCAGAATAATTCCAGGAATGACAGCATTTGCAAAAAAACAGTACCCTAGATGTAAATTTGCTTATCAGATGCATACTGTAGGAGCAAGTTTCTTGTCTCTAGCAACTAGCCTGGGGCAAGGGAGCAAGAGAAACCCCGAAAAGCATAAATAGTAAGCTCTGTAAATATATAATTTCACTTAGGACCCAAAGGGAGAGAAAGAGTGAGGAGACATTCTTCTAAGAGTTGCTTGTCACTGAATGTGGCCCTCACCAGAGGAGAAAATAAAGATGATTGTTTGCTGGTCTCCCTGGTGCTGAAAGAGCACATGTAACCATTGCAATTAAATCTAATTTTGAGTCAACTAAATTAGATAGTAGGGAAGATTAATATAAAGCTTGCTGTGACTGACATGTTTCCATTCACCTTTCAGCCCACAAAACTTCAAGGCTTTATGCCTTTGACGCCAGATGTCGGCATTTCTAAATCACTGTCTGATCTTTCCTCCACCTTTTCCTCTGGCTTAACAACAACATCTTACTGACATAATTTCTTCAGGAGATTATGATTTCATGCTGGCCTTTTTTTAATACTTTTTTCTGTATTCTAAGGTAAACTATTAGCAGTTTTCCAGAGACGCATGAATTTTGTGTCTCTGAAAAAGTCCAAAAGGACAGTGAAAATTACATATTAGATTTTTCAGCATCAGCAGTAATATTCAGGCATACCTTTGCACAGAAAGCAGGAGCATTGTTAAAAGTGGGGATACAAAATTGATAATTATCTTCTAACCTTTAGACCCATTTCATGAAAATTAAATTTAGACCAGACAACAAACAAGGGAAATATTTATGGTGCTCTGGCAGCAGACTTTTTTTGCCATAAATGGCAAGAAGGAAGAGCAAATAAACCCAATCTTAGATATTAGATTAGCATCCCATAAAGCTCTCCCATCACAATATCAGACAAAGGCTCCTGTGACCAAATAAAGCAGTGTTTGTGAGGCTTCACTCTGCATAACCCCTCTTTGATTTTAAAAAGCAAAGTGCTGGGCTCACTGTTGATTAAAATCACTCATTTTCAACACTGCTGGACCCTATACTTAATAAAGCCATTGAATATTCATCAGCTACCTTAGGTATTGAGAGAAAAAACGACAAAGGCTATGACAGCAGGACACAGAAAAAAGAGGAATCCAGCCATAAAAAAAACCCTAGAGAAATAGGACTTTCCACCAGAGCCCACACATCTGGAGACTGTTCTAAGCAGGAATTAAAAAAAAAAAAAAAAACAGTATTGAAAGTGAAATGTCTTCCAGGAGGAGGGTGCCCACCCTTCTAACCAGCCACAGAGTAGGAATACACATGACAAATCTCCAATTTTTTCTACCCGTACCTACCAGAAGCTTCACCTCTCCAGGGAGAATCCTCAGTTCCCTAGTCCCTCCCTGTGAACCCTAGGTGATGGCAGAACCAGGAGTCTGGAGTATGATTTGGAGAGTGTGATCCTACCTGGACACACCCAGGAAAGGCCTCTTGGGGTCTCTTTCTCACCCAAACAAGTTCTATCCTTGCAGACCGACTCCACTTTTGAAACATCAGATTTTATTATATGAATAATATACCTGCAATAGACTGAATAATGGCTCCCAAAGAAAGCAGATCCTCATTCCTAGAATTTGTATTACTTTATTTGGATAAAGGGACTTCATAGACATGAGTAAGTTAGGGATCTTGAAATGGGGAGTTACCCTGGACAATCTGGAAGGACCCTAGACTCAAGCACAATATTCTGTGTAAGAGGCAAAGGAAATTTAATCAATGGAAGAGGAGACAAGGTGACCACAGGGAGGAGACTTCACAAGTCAAGAAATGTCAGTGATCACCAGAAGATGATTTGCTCCCAGAACCTCCAGAAAGAGGGCTGCTCAACTGGTTGCTGACTTTTGGCCTCTAGAACTGTGAAAGAACAAATTTCTATTGTTTTTAGCCACCATGTTTGTAATTTATTAAAGGAGCCATTGAAAACTAAGCAATACTCAGGCACTAGAAAGAATACAGGAAAAAAATGGAGGACAGAGATTATAGTGGATGGAATCATGTCCCCCTAAAATCTATATATTGAATCACCAAACCCGAAGTTGACTGTGTTTGGAACTGGATCCTTGAAAGAGGTAATTAAGGTTGAATGAGCTCATAAGGGTGGGATTCTAATTGATAAGAAACATATCATTAGAAGAACAGGAAGAGACACCACCACGCTATGTCCACACAGAGGAAAGGCAATGACACACCAAGAAGGTGATCATCTGTCAGCCAAAGAGAGAGACCTTAGGTGAAACCAACCCTGATGGCACCTTGATTTGAACTTCTAGCCTCCAGAACTGTGCAAAAATAAATTTCTGCCATTGAGTCATTCAGTTTTTTGTTTTGTTTTGTTTTGTTTACTGCATTTTGTTATGGCAATCATAGTCATTTAGTAGGGCAGAATAACAAAGAAGATCACCCTGAAAGGTTAGGTTCCCTAGAAAGACAAAGCAAGAAAGACTATGCCTTTCTGGACCTCAGTCTCCTCTGTAAAAAGAGGAGTTCACACTGATTTCAATTGTTAGAGGCAACTGAGTTAGTTAGAAATAATATAGGCAGTCAGACAGGGCTAGGCCCTCAAGGAAACCAGCACAGAGGACCAAACGTCTTGTGACCTTGGAAGAGACACACACCTCTTGCTGCGGGCCAGATCTCAAGACAAAAGGCAGAACAAATGCACCCATATCCTAAGGACTGATATTCTAAATAGTTCTCTATCACCCTGAGGAAGTCAAGAGTCAGCATCCTAACCCCCTATGGGAAGAGTCACTGCTATTAAGCATCCCCTGCTTGCTACGTGACTCACTTCCCCATTTGTCCTTGATTTAATCAATTTTACCTGAGCAATTAATCTTATTGGTTAACCATAGTTATGTCCCACCTTATGCCCACCTTGCAGGTTTCCATTCCCCCCCCTCCACCTTGGACCCATCTAACCTCATGGTTTTACTCTATAAAAGTCCCTAGAAATGGCAGGGTCTTTGGCAACCTGCTTGGGACCCCTTCTGTCCCTCAAACAGAAGCTTTCTTTCTCTCAATAAATATATTCTGCCTTACCCTCCATTGTTCCTAAAATTCATTCTTCAATTTTAGAGAACACGAACTCACGCCAGACATATAGTAGGTTGGGAGTTTCATTCCCCTGTACCATTTGGAGGTCTGAGATCATTCCCCTATATCACTATGACTGGTGGCAAAGAAGGAGAGCACATTCCAGGAAGGAGACTGGCAGGAGCAAATTCCACCCTGCACTAACATTTCCAGAAAGTATCTTCTGCTACTAGTATGCCAGGGAAAGCTGCATTCATCCACCACATGTTCAGACAGTGCAATACAGTGTCTAAGCAGGCACAAGCATCACGCCTGAGCCCATGGGTCAGAGGGTCACTGTCACAACTGATGCTGCGGTAAGTATCGCATCGTGGTCAGACCTAAGGGAGATGGAGGGAGGGAAATAAAAGACTAGAAATATATTTTGAAGCTTTTTTCAGCCTCAGACAGCATTTGATATGGCCAGAAGCTAGATTCCATCCCTGTCATCCAGATAATGAAAAATGGGAAGCAGAAAGCTTGAGGAGGGGGGTGCACTTGGTTGCTTCTAGAGAGATACTCTTCAAGTAGCTCTTTGTCCAAAAAGTGTTCTTGTCCCACATTGGTGCCAGAGATATGTAAATAGGCCTTCCCCAGATGCAGAGGACAAATCAAAGAAAAGGTAAAAAGGTTCGCTGAGACCTAAAAGTGTTGTGAGCCTATTGTAATCCAACTATTGTAATACCTTTTCTCATCCTCTTCACAGCTTGAGAAATTTTGTGTTTATAATCCCATTGAAACCTTATTGGAATCCTAGCAAGTTAATTCCAATCTACCACTTCCAGTGCAACCCACAGTGAGAATAAAGACACTAAGACATATTCAAAGTTACGGGTGGCCACAGGGTCCTGAGTTTAGTCCAGGTGAGGACACATGAAACAAAAGCCCTGATCCAAGGCTTCACCCAGAATTTATTATCTCATGGAGAAGGGAGTGGCTCAAGGATAAGTGATGATGAGATTGGTGGGAATTATGTGAGCCATGTGAGCTGAGCTGGCCAGGTGGAGAGCAAGCAACTCTGGAATATGCAGGGAGAAGGAAGGATATGCAGAAAGACCAATCTGCATAACTCGATTGAAGTAGCATTTGAATGATTTAGGGGACTGTAGCTTCAGTTTCTGATATGTAAACATTTGTGCCCTAGGAAGTCATAGTCTCTTAGCGTGTGACTGGAACCCAGTTGACATTCCTGGAGCTATGTGCCTCTGCCATCCACTGTGCTTAACCTTTTATAGGGAACACGGTGTGAGGAAAGAGCAAGCTGTCAGCTGACCTCAAGGATTACCTTAGTTAGCCTTATTTGCATTGCTTAGAGCCAGTTGAAGAGAAAAGAAAATAGCATAACCAGCTCTGTACATATCAGTACGTGGAGACAGGGTTCAGTTTAACTAATGCTGAAGCAATTGTTCTGCATTCAAGGGGGACCTGCCCAGGTTGTCTCCTGCATGAGCCATGTTTAAATAGCATTCAAGAAGTAGACTGATGAAGAGGTAGCCAGTGTGCTGAAATGTGGCCCCACATCAGGCACAACAGAGTGTATGAAGACATTGGAGCTGTCTGGTGGGGACGTGTCTATGGCCGACCCAGGCCCACATACCTGCAGCAGGTGCTGAGATCTCAATGCCTCTGCAACTTTGTAACACATTTGACACCCAACATTTGCTCCCTGGAGTGCCTCATCTCACCAGCTCCTGGCTATTTTGGGGACAAACATGTACCTCCTTGGAGGACTTAGAGACCTAGAAGCCATGGAAGGCACACACAGGTGAAGAAGGTGATACTGAATATCACACCAGGTAAGTATAACTACCCTCATGGCAGCAGTTAGAGGCACATGAAATCCTTTACCTGTGCAAAGTGTGCATGCCTGTAATCCCGGCACTCTGGAACACTGAGGCAGGAGGATTGATGATCAAGCCCAGCCTGGGAATTTAGAAACTTAGCTAGAACCTGTTTCTAAATAAACTATTTAAAGGACTGGGAGTATAACTCAGTGGCACAGCACCTGCCTGGCAAGCACAAGGTCCTGAGTTAGATCCTCAGTACCAAAAAATAAATAAAAGAAAATAAAAGAAGCAATTTAAAAAAGCTGGGGTTTTAGCTCAATCTGAAGGCCCCAGGTTCAACCCCCTGTACCACCACCAAAAAACAATCAAACTAACTAATGGACAGTGCTTTATCTATAAGGGCAGCAGTGAGCCCAGAGGACTCTGGCATCCTGGAAGCCAACTAGTGAGCAAAGAAAGTCCTAAACAGCGTCAGCAGTTAGGCTGGCAGGAGAAGCAGACCCGAGACTGTGCCTCTGACCACCACAGCTGACACAGCCTCTCTGTCTTGGAGGCCAGGCGATTCTGTTCATGTTCACTGAAGTTTCTGCCTCTGAAAACCAAGCACAGCCCTGCCTCAATTCATGAACCACTTCCACAACCTTCAGAAAGTGGTTAACACTGATACCTCTGCTTTCTTACCTCACATTCACTGAAGCACAGTCCTCTGGATCCATCACCACGGTTTCCATGACGTCAACTGCGTTCCTACGGCCATAGCCATTCCCTGGCCCATAGTCCTTCCTCCTCCACAGTGCCTGACTCTAACAGACACTGTTTCTCCTCTCACTCCCTCCTCTTTGGGTTCTCCCTCTCTAACTGTACCGCTCTGAATCTTTCCTGGTTCCTCTTCCTCTGCACCTCAGGGGCATGCCCCAGAATAGGTACCTAAAAGGTGTTGGGGACAAAGCCCTCGCTGCTGTCGCTTTCCCAGAGCAATCCTCAGGAACTCACCTTGGTTTCATGGCACAGGAGAGGACCCAGAGCTTTGGGATCTTGTCTACTTTCTCTTTGTGAATGTAACTACTCAGTAGGTCTTCAAACAGCCACAAAATAAGGATTAACCTCTAAGCCACCAAACATGATTCTGACCTCCTAAAAAAATAGCCTGGAGCTAGATGTGGGCTGATCTTATTGTAGTTTGCAATGGAAAAACAAGCACACAAACCATAATATAACAACAAACAGTAATTTAAAACATTTTAATATTGTAGCTTTATTTGAAGAACTACAAAGGGGATCGAATTCACAATTCATAGTTCTGCCAGAATTTTCCAAGATTGCCAGGAAAAAGTGCTATGATTACTTACACATTAATCATTTTATTTATTCTATTACGTGATAGATTTGTCCATAAGCTCATGGAAGGTCTTGGGTTTTAGTCCTCATTTCTGCTCCCATTATTGTTAAGAGCCTCTGATTCCAATAGTGCTGAGTCTAACTGATTTCCCCAGCTACAATCTTTACCAGGTCTGCACAGCTGGACGCAAAATCCAATCTCTTCAAAAGGGCCTTCAGGACCCTTTCACTTCTAGGTTCTATGTAGCATCCAGTCTCATGCACACCCCTGACCCCCGCTGACCCATCGGCTGCTGCTGAACTCCCCAAATTCCAAAATTTTCAGCCTCTGTGTCTTTGCATGAACTTTCATTTCCCAGCATGGGTGACCCTGTCAGAAGTGTCACTTCTTTAGGAAGCTTGTGCCAGAATCCCCAGTCACCAGTCCATCTCTCCTTTAGGCCCCACCACCCTGCACAGTGGGTCTCAGGGTACCACAGCGAAGTCCCTCCTCCTGATGAGGGGCACCTTCCTCCAGCCCGACTCCAAGCCCAGCACAGGACCTGCTGGGGAATGAAGGGATAAAAGAATGAATGAATACATTAAAAGTAACTGCTAACATTAATACTCACCAAAGGATTTTGTTGCTGTTGTTATTGTTGTGGTTGTTGCTGTTTCCAGTACGGGTGATTGAACCTAGGACCTTTGCACTGAGCTACATCCTCAGTCCTCTTTTATTTCTTATTTTGAGACAGAGTCTTGCTAGATCATTAAGTTGACCAAAATGGGCTTGAACTTTCAATCCTCCTGCCTCAGCCTACCAGAGTGCTGGAATTACAGATGTGTGCCACCACACCCAGCTCACAAGAATGCTTTTATTAGCCCACAAAAAAAAAAAAAAAAAAAAGGTTTCTCATGGGTCTGTACTGAGTTGAAGCAATGCCCTAAATTTTTTGAAAAAGAATTTTTGAGGAAAAGAGCAGGACACTATATTTCTTCAATATAATAAAAAGACACAGATGAATAAGACTAAAATCTTTTTAAAATATATACTTGCAAATGTTTCTGTGGATCTAGATTGCTTTTCTATATTTGCAGGTTTTAATTATTTGCCTTATAAAAGAAAATCATCCTACAGAAAACTGTTATCATTCACTACAATAAGAGAAAGCTATTATAACAGCCTTTTAAAATGTTGTTGACTTAAAGGACAGGAATGTGGTTTGGCTCCTGTAAGCACTTAAGAGTCTTAAAAAAGCCCAAACAAACATTTTTAATCAGCATTAGTGCTTTTAAAGAAATTTTTAATCTGCCACTTAACAGACTCTAATGTACAAATTGGCAAAAATGAAAATAAAAGCCTGTCACATTTATCATACATTATCTAAATGCACTAAAGCAAATCTGTCTCCAATTCCCTGACCTGTTCTGGGTGAACACAGCAGGAGTTAACTTTATATCCTAATTGGTGTCATTGGCTGCAACAGTGTCAAGAATAAAGGACTATAAAATGCCCATTATAAAAAAGAGGAACAACATGTAAACGTGGACCATAGTAACTTCTAGTGTGAAGCAAACATTGAATCTCAGGCTATCTAAATATTTTTAAAGATACAAAATGTGATTCTAGTTCAATAGCTTTAGTCAAACTCTAGACCCCTAGGCACAAATTACACACAGTATTCAGTTCTCTCATCCCACACTGCAGCTGTCACAAGCCACAGGACATTTGATCCACAGGCAAGTAAAGATAAAAAGAGCCAAGTTCTAACCACAGACACTCAGGCACACACAGAAGGGCATCTAGAGAAACTTCTGCTTGTGGCATCTGTGGACATTTGGGCATTGATAGCATACTCTGAGATGATTATCTGGGCACAAGATCTGAGAATGAAGGCAAAAAAGCCTGGCTGCTCTTCCATATAAAACATGTGGTCTGTATTTCATGAGTTTCATAAAGCAAGGAATAAAATCTACGTAAACATACTGACTATATGTTAAAGCAAAATGTTCATTGGTTTTTGTCTGTACATGAGGTAGTGTGTGTAAATGCATGCGAGAGAGGGAGGATGGGAGAGAGAGATAGAGGGAGAGAGAGAGAGAAAATGATTGACAGCTGAAGACAGGCAGATAACTGAAGAGACAGGGAGAAAGAGCAGCAAAATTATCTGCTTAAAAAGAAGTCAACTGGTACATAACATTACAAAGCAAAATTGATTATTGAAAAGGAGGCAAGAACGAGAAAGCTAATTACATAAGAAAAAAAAAACATGGAACCGCATAATTTGAAGACAGATGGGAGAAACTACCACCAAAAACAACAGTGACATCGAAAAGGAAAATAAGGTGGCACCAAGTGTGGCCATCCTGATGGTGTATATCCCTGGCAATTTTCTTTTTCACAAAATCTTCATTTAGAGAAGCTGTTTGATTTTTTAAAAGTTTACCGAATTCATGGGTCTATATCGGGTTTTAATCTTTTTCAATTAGGTTTTAGAATGATGAATAAAGAAGAAGTGTTTGCATGTTTGTTTAGTTTCTAATCAGTACAAATGACAACTATTCAGTGTCTGAGTGCTTTTGCTTCCTATGTGGGTGCCAGACCAGGTCTTACCGTTCTTTACTGTTAGATATGCTAGTTTCACATTACTTGCTATGCGAGAAGGACAACGTTGTTATTCCCGACACTGTGGCTCTCCAGAATTTGCTCCTATTGAGGCAACACAGATTGCCCTGCTTCTGCCTTTCCCTATACCCTTTATTTCATGCTACCGTATCATCACTCGGGATGCTTCCTCGTCCATCCTGTCGCTTGAGTCCCAGGTTCCCATGGCTCTCTTAAGAGTTGTTATTGTGCTTTGTGGATGATGACATGAAGGCAAGTCTTATCCTAACCATTCAGGACAATGTGAGCCTTAATTCATTTTCTGATTATATTCGTTTCACTTTTGGAATTGCATAGCATAAAGGGCACAGCGCACTTTCGTATCCTGTCTGTTCTTTAACTCATTAGGGTTAATTATTCATCCCTGGAATGTGATTCTTTTCAACACAGACAGCATTTCAGGCCCTGCCTTCCACACACCACTTCCAGTGGAGTAGGATGGGGAGGGGTCATAGTGGAAAAAGGCGAGCGTTTTCATTTCTGTAAGGAATACCCCGTTAACGCACACAGCTTAAGCCTGGAAACTTCATTGTCTGCATGCTGATTGGATGCCAGAGACAATCAGCCAGAGAGTCTGCAAGCATTGCGGAGCTGCCGTCTCTGAAGCTCTCTGAGGATAATGACAGCCACCTGGAGGACTGCTTGGGGAAGAAGTTGGGCCATCCTGGTGCAGTGATGGGAGATGCACAGGAGAAAGAACGTGTGATAATACGTCACTGCACCCAGGGTGCTACAACTTGAAGTTTCTATAGATCAGAAAATGGAAGTGTGAGAGATGGCACGTAAACTCCGATGTGACTCAAGTCCAGGGCTTGGCAGTCGACGATAGGCACCCCCAGCACTCTGAATTTGTGGTTCTTATATAAATGAGAGGCAACCAAGTCAGTGCATCTACACTTTGATGGTGGCTCTATCTCCAGTTCTAAGAAAGACTAGATTACTCTCAAGAGCAATTGTTTGTCAGCCCGCCTTCCTAGAACCAGGGCCATGCCCTGGGATCCATTATGATCCCACAGGTAAGAGACTTTGACCCTTCAGGTTCTGCTGGTCAACCTTATATGAGCAGTGGGGAGTACACATCAAAGAGCAACCCCAATGAGGAGCAGCAGAGACCAGGGTTCGTGAGGATACTGGACTCAGTTTGAAGCACCTCACCCAGACAACACTGCTGCTCCAGTTGCTCCCAAGGGCACTCCAAAGAATAAGGTTCGCTGAGGTGAGTTGCAGAGACTGGTATAGACAATACAATGTGTAAGATTTGTATTTATGTTAAGATGAGCAGCCCTGTTTCTTACTCAATAAGCATTATGGAGGTATCCAAGACAAAGAGCGATTAAGCGACGTGTCCAATATGCAGTTACTGATGGAATTTGATTAGAGTCAAAAAGCCTGATTATAGAACCTGAGTTTTTTTTTCTATAAAATGATCTAACGAGATCAGAGACTTCATATTCTAACAGACTTGCATTTGAATCACTATCCAGACAATTTAGGTAAAGCATACATCATAGGATTGCTTTGTAAGGATCAGCTAACTTTTTCTGAAGGGCCAATGATAAATTCTTTAGGCTTCACAGTCCATGCAGTCTCTGTCACAGTCACTCAGTTCTGTAGTCTGACAGTGACCATAGACCAGGCATAAATGAATGATCCTTGCCGTGTTCTAATAAAGCTCTGTATAAAAACAGACATTGGACTGAGTTTGCTCCACAGGCTTTATTTCGTCAAATACTTTTTTTTGAGAACTAATTCAGATGATGACAATAAAGAGTTATCTGCACTTGGTAAGCATTCATAATTATTAGCTACTATCATTGTACCAACAAAATAACTATATTTGAAGCTTTTTAGCTTAGGGTTCTAGTGTGTCTGCCATTTTTTAGAGTATTATTTTACAGTTACATTGTACATTGTGGAGGGAAAGTCATGAGTGAGAAACAGTTGAATTCTTTCTCTTTATTGCTGCTGTTAAAATCTTCTTGAGTTATTTTTCCACTGAAAACTGTCATTATCTTTGAAACATGAGTCAAAGGAACTGATGATAATACAAGTTGCAATCCTTGGTTCCAAATATAAGTATGAAAAAGTAACTAATGTCCTTTGGTGTAGCTTTAGTATGTATTTAAAATGTCTGCAAGTTCCTTCATATTTTTATTTAACTAACATAAAATAGTGAGAATTTTAGACAGTACAAGTCAACTTTTTGAAAGTTATTTCCAAAACTACAATACCTTTTTGCAATGTATAAGGCTTTATTATAATTTTGGGTTCTCATAGCCATTTAAAGCATGATTTATTTAGAATATGTGCATCTTTTATGAACTGCATTTCTTGGCACTGGGAGAAAGTCCCTCCCTCCATTCTATCCCTGTGGTTTGAAACAGCTATCATTGGTGTCAACTGTCATGGAGGTGAACACTGCGAGCTGTAAACTGTGAACTGTGACATTGGTTGCTTTGGCTGGTCTCGTGTCCAGCTGTCAGGAGAACATTTGTCAGAAAGAATGGAACCCGAAAGTACAGGTTATGGATGCTTATGAAGAAGCAGTCCTCATTCCAATTATCCCTAAGGTCTAGCCACACTCTGCCCTCCCTTGGTTAGGCTATGAGAAACAAAGAATTCCCCTTTTGCCTAAGCGAGTTTCACTTGATCCTAGACTATGACATCACCCTTGAGTGATATGAATCACCCCCACTTGGCTTCTCTCATGAGAAACTTCCTCATGTGCCACTCACCAGTTGTGTGGTTTTGTTCTCACAGAAAGTAAAGAATAAAGCTCATTCAAGGGCAGGACTCAGAGAGCAGCATTCTATACATCTGTTACCCAGAAGACCTGATAGAACCAACTGGGTCAATGAGAGAATGAATTGAAATGACCAGACATGGATTTTGCATTCATCTTTTACAACTAATACAATTGGGAACATTATACACAATAGGGGAAAAAAAGGAAAAAAAAAAAAAGAAAACTCCAAATTACCTAATTCCTTGATATCCAAGAGATAGCATGGTTTATCTTGCAGCAAGTGGCTTCAGGGTTTTGCAGTAAAGTATTATTTTGGGAAACCTAGTTTAAAAAAAAAGCAAATATCACTTCTTGGCCTTTTGGCTAAGATCAAGTGTAAAAAAAGGAAATAGCAGAATTCCTTTTTTTTTTTTTTAATTTGCTGTTTTTTTCTCAGATTATAGGGACACACACAGCTATTCAGTAAGCAGACAGATTTGGCTACATGTGTAGTACAATGTTCCCAATTCTCCCCGTATCCCCCTGAGCAAACTGATTTTTAGAGATTAGCCTGTTAGGCTCTTTAAGAAGGAGAAGAATCAACTATCCAAATACACTTTCATCTGCTGTTCAGGCAGCAGGTGCAAGAGAATGAGCTAGACCTCTGCGAACCAGAGATATGGGTTGAATCCCAACTCAGACTTTTTACCTGAGTAGGTTACTTCAGTAAGTTTTCTGAGTCTCTGTTTCCCAGAATAATCGAGGCAGTGAGATTAACTTCTTCAGAGGGCTAAACAGGATAACATATGCAAAAGGCAGGATATAAAATCTTTTATAGTGAATGACTCCTTTCATTTTATAGGTCTCAAATATACCAATCATCCAGTATTAGTGAGAATTAATCTATTTGCTTCCCCTGGAAATAGCCCTGAGAAAATAGATATTCTGAGGAAATGAAGGTGAGATATAAAAAAATGAAGGAAGAGTTCGGTGGCCTTTCGAAGAAAGATAAATCCAGACAGTTAGAGGACCAGGGAGGGCTCTATCAGCAGCAAGGATGAGAAGTTTGTGAGGGAAAGGGCCCAAGAACACAAGAAAAAATGTTGGAGGCCATCAAAAGACAGTTTCATTGTTTTTTAAAAATCTGCTCAGAGAGCTAGACTCCTGGCCTTCCTCAGATTCTTTGTGACTTAAAGGAAGGCAAGAATCTATGTCATATCTTCTAATAATGAGCACATCTACAGCCAGAGGGATATGCAGAGACTGAGTGTCCTCTCTGGCTGAGGTTCAGCACAGCACAATCACGCCTGACCCTGGAAATTAGCAGGCTGTGCTCAGGGCCAGCTGTAGTTTGCAAACCCCAGAGTAGAAAGCCCCAGCAGGGCTTTCTGCGAGGTACTGCCGTCTCTCTCCCTCAGCCAGGAAATGCTTGTGGAAGGCAAAGAGACAGAGAACAGACACCCAACTAACAAGTGTCTAATCCTCACCACAACTTGCTTGCACAGCTGTAACAGGCGCATGTGACATGTTCTTCATCTGCACACTTGTCAGCCACAATACTCAGGGAAAACAGTTTCATAAAGGATAGAGGGAACCAGACACCACCAGAGACTCTTTCCAAAAGTGACTTGCGAATGACCTGCCTCTCTAGAGTACTTGGTGCAGTTACATCTATCTTACTAATATTCTTCCATCAGAGACTGAATTTCAGATGACAAACTTTTTTTTTTTTTCCTGGAATCTTCCACTTTGTAGCTGCTTGTTAATTACCTCTGCCGACCTCACAGGCAGGACCTGAATGTTTAGTCTGCAGTTTGTGTAATCATTCTCCTGCTTCATAATTACTCTCCAGAACTACTTAGCTCTGAAGGCACCACCACAAAGGGCTGTGCTTTTCATTTACTTATAAATAGAACATTATCAGAATGCTTTGCTTGGGAGTGGAAATGAATCTTTATTCAATATGGGTCCTTGGCACAAGTTCCCAATTTTATACTACCTCTTAGGCTCTTTGTTCAGGAACGAGGTGAGTGGGTCCTAGGGGAATGGGGAATAAGAGAAACTCACTCTGTTTTCCCTGTAAATATGCAAGGAGTCTTCTTACTTCCTGAGGCAAGAGGATGTCACCCCTCCGTTCTCCAAACTGACCTTGACCAGGTTGGAATAGTAGTAACACACTTTGAGGAGTAGCTTTATATACTCACCTGCCACACTGAGGATTCGAAATGAGCTTGGACACATGGAGCCAGCAAGATGGACCTATGCAGAGGGACTGGACTCTCCTGACTCCAAGGGAAAAGCATGAAGGGAAAGAGGCCCAAGATGGCTCTGTAAAAACAGGGGAATCAGAAACAATTTCCATATGGAGCAGGTTGTCCTTGGTGCCTACAGAAGCTGCTATTCCCAATAGTCAAGGCCCCCAGCTGTTTCTAGCACTAAACATTCACCTGAAACTTCACTACAGCCAAATTGACTTACTTAGGTCACTTTCACACATAGGGATCTTTTACCACTTCTCTAATTCTACTCAGACCTTCTGCCTGCCTAAAATACCCTCTTTCTCCTGAACTCTGCCCTCCGGGAAGATTGTCTCTTTCTGCCACTCCCAGATAATCTCTTACATTTCTGAAACCACTCCAAACACTGCATTTGTAAATTAACTGCTCAGTTGTGCTCCTTCTCTGTGTTACTTCTATTGTTATTCTAAAGTGTCACTTGGTTTTATGATTACTTAAATTTGCAGGGTTGATGTATTTTAATAATGTAAGTTCCTGGAAGACAAAGCCTTGTCTTGCTGTCTTCACATCTCACAGCATCAACAATACTCCGCAGATGCCTTCCTTTGATTTAATCTATTTGCTGTATCGTACACAAAAACAAACAGATTCTTGCCTTCCTGGAAAAAGCCAGAATAAAAATAAGCAGACCTGTGATTCAGCCCTGTTACCAATGACAGTTGATAGTATCATTTATCAACTGATACTATTGTTTTAGTAATTGCATTCTTTTCTCATTCCTGCTATCCAACTGTATGCCTATGACCAAAATATGTATACTAAACTTTTTTAAAAAAGTTTTGCAAGACTGAGAGCCAATTTGCTGTGCTTTTTGGAAAAGAGAATTAGTCATGGTTACTGAAAAAAAAAAAAGAACATATTCAAAGCAAATATCAATGCATGAGATTGCTTTTCACTCAAAATCTGAACACCCACTGAATTTGTAAATATTTACTGTAACTTATGGTAAAAAATATTGGCTTCCTAAGCTAAATCACTGCCAAAATATTTCCTTCCCACACGGCTGCACAGAGTTCTGGCCTGTGGCTGGCAACTTACCCTCTGCCTTAACCTCATAGCCGAGATAAAGCTCTAAGTGTACTTATGAGAGAGAGAAAGAGTGAGAGAGGAAAAGAGACAGAGTAAGAGACCAGGAGAGACAGATGCAGAGAGAGAAAGAATAGAAAACTTGGAAACATTACAAAAGCAACATAGCTAACAGCAAAAGTACTGTTTCCAATGGTTTCTGAAGTCTACTCCATGAGTAAAACAAAGCAATAATCCAACAAGTGCAGTAGTTTCATAAAGAGCCTGGGCAAGGATGAGTAATCCACAAAGCTGACAAGTCTGAAGCTGACACAGGCTTCATTCTACTCAAGAATGGGGAACAGTCACCACCCCTGCTGCAGTGGGAGACCACATGACAGTCCTGTACACACATTCTCAGGACCTCACAGGGGACACTGTGGCAGACCTGGAATTTTCAGTGAGGTTTCACCACCCAGAAACCAGTTGCTCCCCAAAGCCCCCCTCATTTCCACTCAGTCCTTCTCGTCACTTCCTCCCTCTCCCCTCTTCTCTCCCACCTTCCGCTCCTGAGCCTCCACAAACAATCTCTGTTTTTATGTTGAACCAACCTGGGTGAAGAATTTGACACTCTTTTGAGCACCGCCAAAAAAAAAATTAAAAAATCTAACTATGAGAAACAGTATCACTGAAAACACCTGGGCAGAGCTGGAAGAGCAGGCAGGCTATCCTCACATCTCCAAGAGATGAGTCACTCTATTGACACTTATGTTCTTTCTGAAGGTACTTCCTTAGCCCCTGGACTTTTGAAATATTCCCTCTGCTCTTCAGCTCAGAAGGGCCCAGCCTCCTCTTGCCACAGGCCCAACAGCTCAAGGTCATGCCTAGGAATGGACTTTTTCCTGGTCCCTTAACCTTTTAATGAGATTGCTCTGCCTTTACCTAAAGGGTCCCTGTCAGATGGGATTTTAGGCCATAAAGGAACATTTGGGACCAAATGTTTCTGCTACCAGACCATCCAGATCCTTCTGACCCACTGGAGTCCTTAGAAAAGTAGTTGGATAGGAGAAAAGATTGGCCACAAAATTTGTAGGGCTCAGTGTAAAGGAAAAATTTGGGGTGGGGACCCTTCTTAAAAAGTCATTAACAATTTCAAGACAGTGACCACAAAGCATTAAAGCAAACCTTGTCCATAGCCGGGCGTGGTGGCACATGCCTTTAATCCCAGCACTCGGGAGGCTGAGGTAGGCGGAGCGTTGTGAGTTCGAGGCTGGTTTGGGCTACAACGTGAGCATAAGGCCGCCCAGAGCTACATAGTGCGACCCTGCCTCAAAAAACCAGGGCCAGGAGTTTGGCTCAGTGCCTTAAGCGCCTGCCCTGGCAGGCGCGAGGCTGTGAGTTCAATCCCCAGTGCCGCAAAAAAAAAAAAAAAAAAAAGCAAACCATGTCCTCCTGAGGATGAGGCTCTGTGAGACCACACCAGTCACACATCCATGAGCAAGCCTTGATTTGAAGGGAAATTTACATAAAATATGTGTCATTTGTGACCAATTACTATGCAGCACAACAATGATTATACACTTCATAATTACAAGTGAAAATATGGAATCATTACATCAACACTGATTTTTACCAACACAATGGGAGGTGTTGTTTTTACTAGCTGTAGCATTTACTTTATTGAATAGCATGTTGATTACAGAACCAAACCCTGTAAATACGTATACATTGTGTTTAGAGACAACTTTTAATTTGAAGAGGCTAAGGATTTTGTGACTCAAAAAGACATTACTAGCTGGGCGCTTTAATCCCAGCACTTGGGGGGCCGAGGTAGGAGGAGTGTTGTGAGTTTGAGGCAGGCTTGGGCTACAACGCAAGCACAAGGCTGGCCTGAGCTACACACAGTGCGACCCTGCCTCAAAAAAACTAGGGCTGGGAGTTTGGCTCAGTGGCTTAAGCATCTGCCTGACAGGTGCAAGGTTGAGAGTTTGATCCCTAGTACCACAAAAAAAAAAAAAAAAAAAAAGGACATTACTTTATACAACACCATGACTAGCAATAGGAGTTGAAAGCAAATATCCTTTTTTTTTTCCTGTTTTTAATTTAGGGCATACTAGCTAATTGATATTGTGGGTAGTATTAAGTGACGTTGTTACATGACTTTTGGATTTTATAGACAAGTGCAATTTCCAAGAAATTTAGAGGATAAAGATAAAATTGACACATTTTGATTTTGCCACGTATGGACATAAAAATCATAAATTTGTTAAAACTGACACTTATGACAACAAAGAATAGCAAGAGCATGACTTCAACAATAACAACTTTCCTTTAAATTAAATGAATTTAGTATCATGAACAACTCACATTGTCATAGTTTTTCCACATGTAATCAGAGATGAGTAAAAACTTTCTCTCTGACAGCAGGGAAAGCAGAACACTTACGGATTATGGGGACCAGAAGTCAGTGGCTACAAGAATGTCTATAAAGGGACTGAATGTTATTTTAACTTGGATGATTTCCTTAGGACCATGACCACTTCTTGCTTTTGAAGAACAATTCATTTTGATATTGTCATCCAGATGTCAGCTTCCTGTTCCTTTGCCCCCAGCTCCACTCCTTAGAGATTTAATTAAACCTGACCTAAATTCCTAATCTGTGTCTTTGGATCCACAGATGTCCTCCTCATGTTCGCTGAGTACCTGTGCCTTTGTTCTCTCTTTGGGTATCTCTAGTTCAAGTTTGTGCATCATTTTCAGCACAGTGAAGCAGCCTATTCAATTCAAGCACTTCAGGATTTAGTCAACCTTATTGACATTTGTTGGGCAGTGTGTGATCTTCAGTCATTTCCCCCATTCCACCTCCACTTTCCCTTTCCTCATCCCTTCTGCCCCTAGAACAACAGATAAATCCTCTTTCTCTTTTAGAATGGATCTGCCCCAAGCAGATGCCTTGAGTATTTAACATCTTCCATAACAGGGCTTCCAAACTAATAAGATTCCCTCCTTGTATGTGGAATTCAGTGAATTTAATATTTTCTTAATTCATAGCATATTAACTAATTCCATATCCACGCTAAGACTTTCCCTGCTTATTAAGCTTTCAATAATCTCCTTCTCATCTGAAATCATGCTGTGCTAACCTTCTGTACCACATCATATAGTTTTTCCTCTAGTGTACTCTCTAGTGCCTGGCCCCTCAATTTGGTTGTGGTGTATCTGTGAGTCAGGATGAGTAATTTCTACACCTCTAATCATTTATTCAGCCAGCAAGCATTTATATGTCTCCTCCATGATAGGCAAACAGTAGCAATGGCAGTCTCTGCCGTTGAGAATCTACTCACTTAGGAGACAGCAGAAACTGATAATAAGTAAAAGAATCACAATACACTATGGAAAGTGCTATAGTAGAGATGTGGACACAGTGCATGAGAGCCAAAAGAAGAAAAGGTCTC
The DNA here is from genome assembly GCA_004363535.1 of Dasyprocta punctata. NCBI lineage: Eukaryota > Metazoa > Chordata > Mammalia > Rodentia > Dasyproctidae > Dasyprocta > Dasyprocta punctata. The sequence continues at coordinate 19,584 of RJWM01026773.1, forward strand.
TGAAGGAGGCATAGAAGGTCACAGGGGAAGGCCGTTTGACACAGGAAAGCTAACATACATCCAGGCAGAGACAAAAAAGAACAAGTTATATAGGGAAAATTTAAAGTTCAGTGTGACTAGGATGCAAAGCTTGTACAGTGGGTAGGAAGAAGGAAAGAGGTTGTCGGGCAAGTTATATAAAAGCCTACTGGTCTCACTCTAGAAAAAATAACTATTATCAAGAAATCGACCAAGGGTCAGGGATTTAGCTCAGTGGCATAAGTGCCTGCCTGGCAGGTGTGAGGTCATGAGTTCAATCCCCAGTACCAAAAAAAAAAAAAAAAGAAAAGAAAAGAAATCAACCAATAACAAATGCTGGAGGGGCTATGGGGACAAAGGAACCCTTCTCTACTGTTGGTGGGAGGAGTGTAGGCTGGTGCAACCACTGTGGAAATCAGTATGGAGGTTCCTCAAAACACTGAAACTAGCTGGGCATGGTGGTGCATGCCTGTAATCCCAGCACTTGGGAGGCTGTGGCAGGAAGATCACTGCAAGTTCAAAAACTGCCTGAGCTACAATGTGAGCTCAAGGCCAGCCTGAACTGCATAGCAAGACCCTGTCTCAAAAAGACAAAAAAAACAGCTGATTATAGACTAAAACCTCCACAAGCAGTGAGCTAAATAAACCTTTCCTTCCTTCATTTTGGGTGTTGGGTATTTTGTCCCAGCAATGAGAGAAAAATAACCAAGACATACCTTAAGATAATACTGTTAAGTGAAATAAATCGAAAGCACGTGTAAATACAGCATGGTTTCTCTGGTGTGAGAAACCAAAAGTGTAAATGAGTATCAAAATGTATGATAGATAATGAAAAATGAGAAGAAAATGTTCAGGAGAACAGGAACAGGGGTGGAGGGAGGAAAGAAGGGACAAGAAAAAAAATAATAGAAGGATAAAATAGATATAAAACTTTTGTAAATAAAGAGGAGAAGAGGGGCTAAAGGGAGGTGAAGGGAATGGGAAAAAAAGAAGAGGTGGGATATTTCATGTACAGGTACAAATTTCCTAGGATGAATGTTATCACTATGTATATCTAAAAACAAAAATTAAATCATTATAATTTATAGTATTAAACTTGTAAGCAATATTTTAAAAAATGAGAAAAGCTTTATAATTTTAAGTTTCACATTTAGGTCATGGAGCCATGTCAAATTTTGTATGTGATGAGATAGAGGTCATTGTTTAATTGCTCCAATTGCTCCAGCACTGTTGGAGACCACAAATTTACAATGGCTAATTTTGCTTACCTCTCTAAGGGATAAATGGAGGCTTGGGATTATCGGTATCACCTTTTGAGATTTTCCATTAATTCTTTAAGGATGGACCATCCTCTCCTAGCAACTAAAACCGAACTAAAACCACTGAAATTAAAAAACATTCCAGGGCAAGATCCTTCTTAGCATAAGATCATCTCCACCCTCTTGAGTCATCCCAGGATTACCAGTTGCTGCTGAGTCATGGACCTTTGAGTCTTATGCTAACCTTGAATCTTCCACTAGCCCCTCCTGTCATTATATACACCCAATAAATAGTGTCTGGTTTGGGGTGTCTGTCTCTGCTCATCCTGAGGTGATGCCCTCCCTGCCCTCCTTCATGCATTACTAAATTTGTTTCTGTTTCTTATTTCATCCTTTTGCTGTATCCCTCATACAGGCAATTGAGGATCTTGGCCCGGAACCCAATACTTTGTGCCTATATTTATTTAAAGAAAATTAAAAATCTCTGGCTCCTAATAAATTTTGTTGACACATTTATAGAAAAAACATGACTATTAGATATAGACATATTTCTGGGCTTTAACCCATAAACCTTGTTGTCTATCCTTAAACCAGTACACACCACTTTAATTACTCTACATTTGCCAGTCTTGAAATCTGATAAATAAGATTCTCAACTGTGTTACTCTTTGACATTGTCTTCATTATTCTTTATATTTCCAAATCAAATTTAAAAACAGAAAAAAAAGCCTTCTGAATTTATCACAGCTCCCAGGTTATTGTGAGATTTGTAGTCTGTACTTAATAAATAATAGCATATCTTGGTAGAGAACATTGCCATCTTCAAAGAACTTTTACATTCATGATCTTTGGTCTTGCAACAACTCTATAGATAAATGATCTCCAAATTTACAGATCATAAAATTGAGGCTCAGGGAATTTTAGTGAAGTACTTCAAGTCGCCTTCTTAAGCCATATTAGGTGAGACCCTAATAGAATTAACGCTCCTAAATCTTCAACTCTTTCCACTACCCAGTCCGTGGGTGAGCAAAACAATAGCTTCCATCACAACAAAGCCTTATAGATATGGTACAGTTTAACAGAAGGGAGCTTTTTAGCCACAACATACAAATTCAAGTGTGTGACCTTAGGGAAGTGACAAAATCTCTGGCCCTGTTTTATCCCTCACTGCCAGCATCACAGGACAAGCTTTCTTCATGGAACTACTGATGAGATCAAAGCACGTAAGTCACAATATGAATACTACAAACTACTTTTAAGTGACTTTTTAACAGATAGAGGAAACTTTAATTGCATATTACTTTTCAGAAAATAAATATAGACTTATTTTCAGTTACACCAAACATTTTTATTTGGCCCAAGTAGTCTGATGTACCCTTACAGCTATTCATTCTTCCTTATTTTTCCTGGACTGGACTTTATGGACTCAGCTTTATTTCTAAAATGAATTATAAACTCACTCACATATGAATCACTTGCGTCCTCATTTCACATCACAAGGTCTATTTTGGGGGCTGCAGAGAGAACTGACAACGCAAGTTTCCGTAAGAATTTGTTATTTGCTTGAATAAAATGGCTCCTTTCTCCATGGGCTTCACTTTGAAAGAACTTGATTAAGAAACACTATTTTCCAGGATCTTTGTTTCATGTAACCATTGCCACTAGGGCAGGGGACGCGGACACAGGGAAATGCCATGCAAATGTCAGTCAGATCTGTCAACACCCAGCTCTGTGCTTTTGTAGGCCCAGTTTACCAGCCTTCCCTCCAAGTGTGTGCATTCAGAAAAACCAAGCAATCCACTAAAAATTACCCTGTACACCAGGAAAAAGAAGGTGAAGTAGTAAGATACAGCAATGAAAATACAATCGGGATCCCCATAATGCACCAAAAATTACCTGATCAAATGTTTATATACCCCAACAACTTGCTTCCCAAACAACTAAGTTCTTCAATCAATTAATGCCATCTAGCATGGAAAAGGCCAAAAAAAAAAAAAAAATTCACAGCTCTTACAGCCAGTATTTTCCACTGAGCCAGCCACCCTCTATTTTTTCTTCCTTAAGGTTAATAGTGAAAGCTCTGTTTGTTTCATAATACATTAATTCTTGCTGCTTGCAAGAAATTATTTTTGGAGGTATCATATTTTAATATAAGTTTCCATGAATCTTTCCACATGATTCTCCTGCTTTTAAGCACTGCCCTCCCAGCCAGGCTCACCCAACAATGCCCACACTTCATACAACCTCAGCCCTAGGACAGGCTAAACACTGTGTTCACTGCCTGGACCACTGCCCTGAGTGCTTGTGGGAAGCAAGAACATTTGCAACTGAGCTCAAGTGTCATGGTGGTTTTCAGCTGGCAAAAGCATCTGAACATAGTCACTCAACTTTTCATGCACATGAAGGGTGTTTCCAAAAATCTAAACTATGTTCTGAAACCTGCATTATTATAGGGTCTAACTCCTTCCACTCCATTCTTTCTCCAGCTCTCTGCTTCTCAAATGGTTTCAGGGGAGGACTTTTTTGAAAACATAACCAGAGGAGAGACTGGCTCTTTTTGCCAAGGCTTAAAATAAAAGATTAAAAGAAAAGTCATATTATATTCTTTCATATTTTGATAAATTTAATTGTGTCTGATTTTGTGTACTATGTTCTCTACCCAATTGCCAGAATTAGGAAGGATGGCTACAAATATACAGAAGTCAGTCTTAAGGCAGGAAGGCCCAAACACTCTATGGCATCAAGTGTGGAAGCCACTGAGTAGTCTCCTGTTTTCCTCCCAAATTCCAAGAACTGTTGTTACATTATTTTCCTTTTCTCCCTTCATTTTCTATAAATCACACTTCTATCTCTTGTATCAGGAACTTTGAAACAGAATGACCTGTGTTTGAATTTCCTCTTGTTCCTAAATGAGGTTAGAGTCTCTGAGCCTTAGTTTCCTCTTTTATTATATGAGAATGATGATACCAAGCTAATAGATTGAGTTACTATGATGACTAAATGCTGTGTAAGGTCTACAACCCACTGCCTGATGCATAGTAAGTCCTCAATAAATGAAAGATTTTACTACTATTCATGTCGTAATGAGGTGTGACTGAGGGTTACGTTGTGCACTGAATAACACCTCCTGGTATTCCCCCCCTGATAAAGTCCCCTCCCACAGTGAACTTGATCACATGACTTGATTCAGCTAAGGAGATGTTAGCAAATATGAAGCAAGCAGAAGTTTGATAAATGCTTGAAAAGTGAGGTTTATTTTCTTGGAAAAATCACTTTTGTATCCCAACTGCTGTGTTAGGAGGAGGTCCAGACTATTCTGCTGGCCAGGGGCTGCCGGATGACCTGAAAGATGAGACGCCACATGCAAAGAGAGGTCACGTGCAGAAGAACCAAGTGTGGGAACTGAGTTCTCATCTACTGTGATCAACAGCACAGAGAGCACAGCGACTGCCCACAGAGCTGTGAGAACTCTCAAGCACTGTTGGCAGATAAATGAAACACTTGGGAAAGGAAACAGTTTAGAAGATAAGTTTTACTCAACTAATGAAGACAGCTGGGAAATAATAATTAAGAGCATGAACTTCAGAGTCAGATCAAACATGGGTCAAATCGATTTCAGACTGTGTAACTGGGAGCAAATCGGTTCTCCTTTCTAAGCCTCAGTTTTGCCATCTGTGCATGAAAATCACAGTAGCTACTTCACAGGGTTGTTGTGAGGATTAGAGGTAATCCACAAAAGCATTTAGCTCGGGTGCCCAGCGTGTAGGGTTTTAAAAGTGGAAGCAATATTATCACTGTTGTCAATGAGGTGGAAGGAGAAACATGGTAATGTTGTTCGGAACACTAGGATGCCTTGTTAATAACAAGTTGGCAAGGGGTGCTGCACTACTCGGTAGCCCCACAGACACCCTCAGTTGCCGAAGAAGCCAGTCATTGATAGCCAGGTCAAGTCTTCTGTGGCAGCTAACTGTGTATACTCTCTTCTCCTTTCCTTTAAAAAATATTGACTTGGAGTTTTCACAGGTGCTTTAGATTTATTTACTCACTGGGGCCTTTATGCAGCCACCTGTCCTTATTTTTCTTTTGCGCAGGAAAGAAGAGGTTACGCTGACTCCAGCAAACCTGATTCAGCTCCAGGAATGCAACATAAGAGAGAGGAGCAGGCGTTGGCTTCCCAACCATAAGGAGAAGAATTCATCAGAGCAAACACATGGAGACCAGCCTCAGGAAGACCTAACACACCATGCACCATTAGAGTAGTCAGCTCTACTTTACCCTGTCTGTCTTAGTCACTTGCCCATCACTGGAAAGAATACCTGCCACCCATATCTTAAAAGAGCAGTTTATTTTAGTTTCTGGTTTCAGTCCATGGTCAGCCAGCTCCCTGGCAGAAAGAGCATGGCGGAAGCACCTGGGTGGAAGACGGCAGTTCAACCCATGGTGCCAGGGAGCAGGGGGGAAATGAAGGAGCCAGGCACAAGAACACACTCGTCCAGTATGCCCCCAGTGACCCACATTCGACCTGGCCCTGCCTTCTAACAGGACACTTAGCAACTGAACTCATTAGTGGGTGACTCCATCGATGAGTAGCGTCCCCATGATCTGACCACCTTCCAAACACATGAGACCTTTAGGGGCATTTTAGATCTAAACCGTAACACTAACAAAAGATCAGAATTGTGCTAAAAGTCAAGCACTGGCAGTATCGCCTAGCCCACAAGAAGGACAGCTGACAGTCTGTGTCAAGTGAAATCTCTAACAAATGCAGTCTGTGGACATGAGAACGTGCCTAAAATGTATTATTTTAAAAGGAATCAGGAGTAGTCAGTCATAAACCTCAAACATCTGTTTCACAGTCCCTAGCCCCGCACTTCTCTAGTGTCGACTATGCCAACAGCTTGAGCCTACTGATAAGGAAGGACTGATTGTTTTTCAGGCCAATGTGCTTTCTTGTGAGTGATTTAGAAACTTTCTATGGGGATTGATGAAGTGGGTTTCCAAGTTCTATAACTGGAAAGATTATCAAATTGATATCCAACACCCTTATTGTCTTGCTTAGAATCTTTCCACATTTTGGAACTTAGTGCAGTAGTAGCCAGTTCTCCCTCTGTGTAGTTTTCTCTTAGGACAACCAGGCAGTTCATCAGGCCTTGTGGACCCTGTGTTTCTTTTAGGCAGTCTCTCCCACCTCCTATCTGTGTAGTGGCTTCTGATGCCCTCACTTATGCCCCCCCGCCACGCCCGTTCTCGTGTCCATATATCATCAGCTCCTGGGAAGTTCCTGAAGTCCCGGTTGATTTCCTTGGATATGTAGATTGCAAAGAGAACTTCCGCAGTTTCCCAAACAATCTAACAAGTCAAAGGGACAGATGTGGCTGGGTAGGAACAAAAGTCACAGAAAGGCTGGTGCTATTGAGGAGCCAAAACCTTATGAAAAAGGAAAGGATGAGACTTTAAAAAGAAAAGAGCAAAAATGTAAGAGAAGCAAGGGAAGACAGTGGCCAGCCAATGGCAGTGGACTATAAAAAAGAGACAGAGGCCCACATTTCTTTCCAGTTCCTTCTCCACACCCCTGGTGGCATCTTACCCAGTAAGATCCCTGAAGCTCTGCACCCCTGGCACTCATCGCTGGAGCACATTAGCCAAAGCCCCCTCTGATTTAAACACCAGGCCATGGATATGTGACTCCAAGATGTGGAACTTGTAGTAGAAATGTTGGCTTGGGTCATTTAAAATGTGATCCCTAGGAGTACTTTCGGAAGGGGAAAGGTGACCCTATCAAAACAGGCCAGAGCTGGAATCAGAGGTACCTAGCAAGAGACTCTCTTGAGATACCATAGCCAGAGACAAATGCCCCTTCACTTGAGGGCCACCAAGCAAGAATTTTCCCTGTCCTTCCTCTTCCCTCTCCTCTGCCTCCAAGCCCTGGGACATCCAAAGCAGCACCATGAACCAAATGAGAATCATAAATGTGCTCTGTAAGAAACATAGAAAGTGACTTTCACACAAGTCTCCAGGCTAAAGCCAACCTGTGCAGAGGATAGCACAGCCTCCACTCTGGTTGGGACTACTGTTTTATTACAAATAAGATGTGTTTTGTGGCTAAATATAACCAGAGGACTTTTTCTTGTTATATAAGAATGACAAATGAAGAGGATGATATCTACACAAGATATCTAGCATGGGTGTCAGGCAAATAAAATACTTTTAGTATTGATACAGCCGCTGGAGACAGTGGCTTAAACAACAAATGAGTGAGCCAGCATCGCACCCCAAAATAAAGTGCATCAACAGCGAGGCTGGACATTCAAATCTCCCATGAAGGAGCCTATCCTGTTAAAACCACTGCATGGAGGAATGGAGAGGCAAGAGCACACAGCTTCTGAGGCGGGCTGACCCCAAAGCCAGCGGGGAGAGGAGAGGGCCCAGCCCACCCTTCTCAGGTACCTCTCCCTAGTGCCCCTATCTGATAAACCACTCTTCTTCCTTTGAGGGGAGGGAGGGAGCAGAGATTTTAAAAACACCAAGTTCCCCCTACAGGGAAATGAGAGAAGGACGTAACTCTGTGCTCTTCTTGCTGCCTTCTTACTATCAAGGAGATCAGAGCCATGCCCCAGCAGAGGCTGGAGGAGCAAGAAACCATGCGCTCCACACCTCTCACCCATGGTGCATCCTGAGTTGGCTCAGAGACCCCAATCAAGCATCTTTGAAAACCCCTGTCTCAGG
>RJWM01026774.1:0-28488 GCA_004363535.1 Dasyprocta punctata
GGAGGGCAAGAGCAGAATATATTTATTGAGAGAAAGAAAGCTTCTGTCTGAGGGACAGAAGGGGGCCTGAGTGGGGTTGCCAGGGAGTCTGTCATTTCTAGGGACTTTTATAGAGTAAAACCATGAGGTTAGATGGGTCCAAGGCGGGGAAAATGGGAACCTGCAAGGTGGGCATAAGGTGGGACATAACTATGGTCAACCAATAAGATTAATTGCTTAGGTAAAATTGATTAAATCAAGGACAAATGGGGAAGAGTCATGTAGCAAGCGGGGGAGCCTTGATACCAGTGACTCTTCCTGAAGGGGGTGTGATGTTGGCTCCTGACTTCCTCAGGATGATAGGGAACTATTTAGAATATCAGGTTTTAGGATGTGGGTGCATTTGTTTGATCTTTTGTCTTGAGGCCTGGCCCACAGCAGGAGGTGCCTGTCTCCCCCACAGTTGCAAAGTCTCTGGGCTTCTGCGCTGGCTCCTTCGAGGACCTAGCCCTGTCTGACTGCCTGTAATATTTCTGTCTGACTCAGTTGCCTGTAACAATACCAGCACGGATCAGGCCCGATGCCATCTCTGCCGGCCGCTCCCAGCCCATCCGCACCGCGTCGCAATGGAGTGCGCCAGGGAGAGCGGAGCTCGGGTCCGCATGCTGCCTCCTCCCAGGGCTTTATTCTGCGTTTGACGTGGACGTTTCGTCAAATCCTTTCCAGATTGCCATTTGATTTCAGTGGACTTTGACTATGGCTCTCCAGTCTGTTTCAGGTGAAATTCTTTGGAGAGAGCTTTACTTTCAAAGCAAGGATTTTCATCAAAATAAGAATCTACTCTGTAACCTGATCTTACAGCTTCAAGTTCCGTCACTTTGACTCGTCAAATAGTGCAATGCGCCTTCATCTTTCTCCCCACGCGCTGCAGATACTCGCGGACGGTTAACGAATGTTGTTACCCAGACATTTGGGATTTTGGCGATCGATTCTGACCTCTTCAGAAAACACATCTGGCGCAGTTTGTTATAGTTTTGCTCTACTTTCAATGTTCTTCACCGGCTTGTTCATTCAGTCTGTTCCATTTTGCACTTCATGGACATGCTCAATTGCTTCTCGTTGTTCTTTTCTCCCTGGGGAGGCCTTCCTGGGATTTGGGGGCCTTCTTGGTGGGAGGGGTGGCTCTTGGGGGCCGTGACACCAGGGGATCCTGGCACAGGCCTGGGGTTGTCCCCAGCCACAGGAAGCAGCTCAGGAACTGCACTTCGTAGTTCTGTCTTTAATAAATGTGAGACCACCCTACCTTTCTCATGCCTCTCGTCTCATTCTTTGTTTAGGCCACCAAGGACCTAGAAAGAGTCTAGGGAACCCTGAATCTGTGATGAGGGAATGAAAATCTGCAGAGAGAATGTAAGAGAGGCTGGCTAGGTGCGGTGATTCGGGTTAAACAGGGTGGGTGTTGGGGACTGGCCAGGGCAGCCGTGCTCAGGCCGGGGATGGGCGATGGGGAGTGAGGCGCTCTGGGTACGGAGGCGGTCCTCACCGCCCTGATTCCCCCAGGGTTTGCTGCACTGAGTGAGCAGGGGCTGGTGAGGCGGAGGCTGCAGGGCGGACCCAGAGCGCTCCCAGGAGCCCCACTGAGGAGGCGGGGGATAAAATACGCCGCCCACGTGCGTGTTTTGAACATGTTTGAGTTGGCTATTCAGAGAACTGCAGAGCTGTGCATCGTATGAATGGCTCTTGAAAGCTGTCTTTTTGTAAAAGAAACTGATGTTTATCTGCATCAGTGAAGTGAACGGCAGGTGCAGGCAGAGGCCTTTCTAGCGGGTACTTCCGCCTCCTTCCGCCGCGGGTCTGACCCCTGACTCCGGCGGAGGTGACCAAGATTCCTCACGTGCATCTCGAGGGCCTCTGATCACCATGTCCCTCCTCCTGCCGCCTTCCACAGACCCACTGCCCTCTCCCCAGAGCCTCGCGCCCCTGTCCCCCGACCCTCTTTAAGGCTCAGCTGTGCTGTTCTTCCTCGAGTCTAAAACACCCGTGCCTCAGGTACATCATAAATCTGGTGTCTTTTTTCCCTTGCTATCTACCTATTGCCAGTGCATTTTAGACTGAATCATCAAACCTTCAGAGGAAAATTTAAAACACCTCTGCGGAGGGAGTCTGTGTCTATTTATTCTTTGTTTGTAGATAGTATCTATCTGGTTACTTTGCTCTGTGTGGGTATATGTCAGAAGCATCTCAGACACTTTGAGGAAAGGACCAGCACCTAGGAAGCAAGTGTGGAAGACAGCAGGACTCAGGGATGCCCGCGGGTCTGGCTGGCAGGTGCCACAGCTTGGGCGTCTCCTCTCAGTCACCTGGCAGACCCCGGACTGACACATCGCCTAAAGTCTGGGTGTCCTCACTCTGAGGTCGCCTACCCAGCCCTTGCTCATTTGCAGTCCTACGCACCCCAGATGAGGTGGTCCCTGCATTCCCCTATCGAGAACCCAGTTACGAGTCCCGATTGTCAATATCAGGAACCCGGCCAAGAGTCCAGATTGTCAGTCTCAAGATTGCCACGAGAAAAATAAAAAACAGAGACAAGTATAATATTCCAAAACGGCAGGGAAGTCAATGTCTCTGGATCCGACCTCCACTCCCAAAGCAGCCACTGTTCATTCTGTGTGTACAGTGATAAGTGGGGCTAGCAAAAGATTACAATTCATCAGAAGACTCAGACTCCAGAGGGCGTAGATAATCTTATGTTTAGAAGTATCTTGAGCTGGAGTATAATCCTGAGATGACTCAAGAAGGCGTAGATGATCTTATGCTTAGAAGAGTCAGTGGGAAATCTCAGATGGGTGGGACCAATAACCCTAATCCTCCTTTTTATCCCATAGGGAAATATGCAAATTTAGCCATTGTGAATTTGTGGTTCCCAACTTGAGCCCCATCTCTGGACTAGGATGAGAAGACACTGGAAATGCAAATATAGAAAGAAATTAAATTTTAAACATTTATTGAAAACTCAAAATTATGTGCAGCCTTTATATCATGACTTTTCTTCAGAACAGTGGGATCTAAAAGCAAAATAAGGGTGCTTTTTTGAATTTTCAGAAAACTGTTGGGTCAGCGTGAAGCCAATGTTACCAGAGACATGCATGCCACTGGCATTTGCTAATGTCTTTTATATTGCTTCACAGATTGGTGGGAGACGATCATCAGCAGCTCTTTAAAGAGGTGGACAGACCTGCACTTGGATCCTAGCCCCAACTCACTGCTGTTGGCGAGACTGGGCAAGTTAATTAGAAGCTGACAGGCCCGGTGTACACCTGTACACGACTCGGGCTGACGTATCCCACCCGGGGAGAGGGGCACACACGTAGTAATGCGTGTGCATGCTTAGTATTATTCCAGCTTGTGATAACCAGTAAGCCATGCTAAATGCTACTTTGCCCTCCTCAGTGGTATTTGTCAATGGTATGGTTTCAATGGGTCCCTCAAGTTTTCAGGTGTTTTCTGTGTGTCTTTAGGAGTTAATTGGGCCACAGACCTATGGGAGCGAACCCACCCCTTTCGCTCCTCTGCCTTCTGCCAGGTGAGGAGCCGGCATTCCTCCCCACGGTGGTCGTGCATCACCGGCCGCTCCCTCAGAATCAGCACTCCACACCTCGTTATGAAATGCTATGTTCCAAGGGACAAATATTTACAAAGCGAGCGCACCTGACGCCCGTTAGGCTAGACAGTGGAAAACGTCTTTTTGAAGAGTGACGGACTTTCACTACGCACGGATGTGACTGTCTTCTCCTTTCCCTATCGCTGGGGACTGGAAAGGAAACATCCTCGTGGTTTAGCTTCAGGTCTCCCTCAGCAATTTCAGCTGAAGACAGCAAGGCTGACCGCTGCTAATTAAACTGGAAATGAATGTCTGTGGGATAAGAGAAGTGGAAGATTTTTACTTTAACTAAATGTTCATTATGAAATGTTCATTATATTCGCATTTTATTTTTATACTTTTTTTTGAGACAGGGTCTCCCTATGTAGTTTCAGCTGTCCTTGAACTTGCTGTGGAACCCAGGTGGACCTCAAACTCAAGGCAATCCTCCTGCCTCAGCCTCCCAGTGCTAGGATTACAGGAGCATGCCAATATTTATTACCATTATTGTTATTAGTCTATTATTATTAGACTTCATGCTTGCCATGGTGTGCTGCTGAGCTATATACCTGGCCCTTACTTTATTATTTTTGAATTAAGAAATAGTCTAGATGTATAAGAAATGCACAAAATAATAGGTCTCCGCTATACTTGTAAAACTATTGACTTTTAACTGCATTTACTTCAATTATTTTATCAATAAATCCCCATATACATCTTTCCTGATTTCAGCTATCATCAATTCTTGAACATTTTTATTTCCTTTATTTCTCTTTTTACTTTTCCCATTTACTTTGCAGAAATTTCTAACATCATGTAATTCACTTATAACTAATTCACTATGAATCTCTTAAACCTCCTTCTGCTACAGCATAGCTATGGTAGCACTATTGCACCCACAAGGTTAGCAAGGTCACTTAATGTCACAAGGCCATCACTGGGCATTCACATTTCCTATTGTCTCATAAAGATCACAGCGGCTTTCAAGAGCGCATGTGTTTGAATCAGTAGCAACATAAGTTATACACACTATGGCTGAGTATGTTAATGTGGGCATTAGTGTGCTCCTGGAGACTGCTTTAAACTACAGAATCTCCCACATTTGTCTCCCTCAGGTGTATTTTGGGGGGCTTTCATAATAAACTGGAGCCCTCGCCAACTTATTTCCTATACATTGTTAGTTGGATTTGAAATACTCATCAGGATCGGTTTTGTTTTCTTTAGTACATATTCAAACTTTATACATGGAACAGGATTAAAATCCACTGCCAACCCAGTAACAAAAAGATCCATGGGCCCTAGATTCTGGTCTTACTGCACTTCCCATGAAAATAAGCCAGAAATCAGAGAGATTCAGGGGGTGATGATGTCAGTACTGGAAACTCAGTATTTGGATTTTCTCCAATTCCCCATAAAAATAGAAAAGTTAGATAGCAAAACAAAAACCACGTACAATACTTACAAGAAAACCAATTGACGAGATGTTATTCCCATGGACGACAAACCTCAGACAGCTATAGGGCGGATCCATCCCCGTGTCTGCACAGGAGCTGGGGGGAGCCCTAGAGTGACCCGCGAGCTCGCGAATGAGAGCGCTCCACAGCCAGGCCGTGCTTACCACGGGGTGCCGCGGGCCCGCGTGAGCACAGCGCTCTGAGGTGTGTTCATCGCTCAGCTGGAAACTTACTGTCCACTGCAGCTTCAAATTATTTCTTCTGTTCTGTTATCTTCTCACACTTCTTTAACACCTGCATCTCTTGAAATTAGCCCATAAATAATTTATCTGCCCTTTTAAAATTTTCATTTCTCTTTGCAGTTCAGTTTGCAGGCAGTTTTTACCAACCTCTTTTCAGACTCACAAATTCCTTTCCCAGTCCTGTCTGGCTCGCTGACAGGCCCATCACCGTCCTTCTTTACTGCTACGAAACAGCATTCATGACTTCTAGCACTTTCCTCTCTACCGCAGTTCTACCACCCAGGGTGGGGCCATGTTCTTGGTGACCTGAACAAAGAATTGAACAAGACACACAGAAAAGGCAGGGGAAGCGTACGTTCATTGAAGGCAGAAAATAAGTAGATTCTGCAGAGTGAAGCAGGCTGGTGAAAAGGCTCACGGGGGCCAGAGGATAAAGGAAAGGCATCTTCACTCCTGGTCAGAGCTCAGGTCCCCCCCAGAGCCCTTCCTGCTGACTTGGGTCTTCCCCATTAGCTGCACATGTCCTTTCCCATAATGCACTCTGTTATTGTCCTACCCATGAAGTGCAACCCTTATGAACGAGTAGATAATGAGTTTGTCATGACCAAAGGTTACTTTCAGACACTTGGAGGTGCTTCTGTGCCTCTGCTGAGTCGTGGATTTCCCCAAGAACTGATTATGGGATGCTTCTTAGCTGTGGGTACTAAGTCTCTGCCTAGGACCAGGACTCTTAATGACTGGTGGGGAGGTGGCCCTTAGCCTGTGATTGACAGGAAGGCTTTCTCTGGCCCATGCTAACTAACATTCTAGGTCCATCTCTTTGGGTACACTACCTATCTGCTTTTATTTGTCTTCTACTTTTTCTGCACCAGCCCTTAACTTATTAAACATAGCTACCCACAGTTATCTATCTGGTAATGATAAAATCTAATATCTGAGTCTGTTCCTGGTGCTTGTTTTTCCTCTTCATGCATTAGGGCTCATGAAAAGATTTTATCACTTGATCTTGGAAGGCTTCCTTCCTCCTTCTCCCACCTCCACACTGTCAGGGCTCCAGGGGAGAAGAACGGATCACACCTGTGAGAGCCAAGGTGCAGAAGCTCTTCAAGGGGGAGTGTTAGGGAGATTCGACGTTCACGAGGAAGGAAAAGCAAAAACAGCAGAAGCACTTGGATCTCATGGCTACAGAAAACATTACATACAGACTTCCCAGATGGTAAGACCTGTTTATGCTACTTCTACTGCCCACTACACCAAGTCCTGTTTTCAGCAAAAGATTACAAGACATGTTAAAGATGTGAAAAGGCAGTGTAGGAAAAAAGGAAGCAAAAGGGAATAGAGCAGGAGAAATAGTGGAGTTCTGATGGCCAACATGCACTACTTTCACAAGTTGGAATAAATAATTAGACTAGTTCTGTGTCTGTTAAAAAATTAATCCATAGTAACCCTTAAAAAATGAAAGCGCCAGATCCAGATCATCTCATTAGTAAGATCTGCCAAACAGGTAAAGAAAGACACAGACACAACAGCTATTCCTCACGATCTTGTGTAGAAATATAAATAGGAAGGCTACTTCCTATTTCTGTCAGGCCGCTATTCCCAGTACCTCAAATACCCAAAGGAATTAGCAGGCAGGAAAATCACCCCAGTAAAATATTAACAGACCAATCCCGAGAATGTAGTAAGACGAACACACAAGCTTAAGTACTGCATGGCTTCTATTATATTAGAAGCCCAAAATATAAATGAAGAACAAAATAAAAGACAAATAATAGAAGTAAGGAGGTAGCTCTTTCTCAAACAGGAAGGGGACCGAGGGATGGAGAAGGGGTGGTGGGAAGGGAAGGAGATGGAAAAGGGAGCCCAGACGTGTCCTGTGCTTGCAGCGACTGCACAAAGGAGTGCAAATGTCCTACACCGCTGTGTGTACAATAAAACGTGGAGAAACCAGTCATGGAAGGTGATGATGTGGGATTTATTCCAGCTGTGCAAAGTTGTTTCAGCATTTGGAAGAAACCTATCGCATCAACAAGGCCAAAGAAAAACGAAAGTGAAGGCTGTTAAAAAAAAAAATAAACAACTATTGCCAACTTCCTATGCATCTCTAATGATTTCAAGATATAAAGTTCCAAAAACAAAGAGTCCAAGTAAACCATGAAAGGACCAAAAAGGAAAAAAAGGTGAAGATGGAAAAAGAATTTGAAAAAAGGTGATGCAATTAAATGTAGACAATTAAGTTACAATATAGAAATAGTAAGACCCCTTGATGTAGAGACCATACAAGGGAAATAGTAAAAAATACAATTTTAGAAATTGTTCCTTAAATT
The DNA here is from genome assembly GCA_004363535.1 of Dasyprocta punctata. Lineage (NCBI taxonomy): Eukaryota > Metazoa > Chordata > Mammalia > Rodentia > Dasyproctidae > Dasyprocta > Dasyprocta punctata. Next base: position 7,643 of record RJWM01026774.1, read on the forward strand.
GATTTTAATATATTTATTGAAATATATCTGCAAAGACTGACCCATAATGATCAATATAAAAATATGTTCTAATAAAATAACTGAACTTTAAAGGCACCTAGGCACAAAAAGTCTGTGATGCACATGATAATTAATTGGGCACTTATCAGGCTGGCTGACAGTCATGCCGTGCCACAAGGAATGTGCCTGGCATAGTAAAGGGGTTGGCGAAGGGGAGCATAGACCGTCAGTCAGCCTGCGGGAATCCAGCAGGGTTTTCTCCAAGAGCCTTCCCCAGGGCTGTTGGAGAGTGGCAATGAATGAATAACTGGAGACATCCAGCTGACAAGTGAGCAACTGAAAATATGATGGAATGTGACATGACAATGTGGACTCCACTCGGGAATTCAAACAGTATGGGAAATGGATGTCTTAGTTACTTTTCTCACTGCTAGAATAAAATACCTGACACCAAAATTAAGGGAGGAAATGTTTATTTTGCTCACAGTTTGTGGAGGTTTCAGCCCATATTCAGTTGACACTAATACAGGGTGGCACATGGCAGAGGGGCAACCACTGGTGGTGGCAAAAAACAGCAAAAGCAACAAAGGAGAGTGAAACGAGCCTCTTTCTGTCCCTTATACTGTATCCAGTCTAGTGGGATTAAGGTGGTGCCAATCTAATTAATGGACTGATCAAACTCACCCATGATTAATCCCAGTATTGCCCTACGAATCAGTCATGCACTCTAGATTCAGCTTCCTCCTAAAGTCTCATGACCTCATGAGGCTTTGGGGGGACATCTAGACACAGACCATAACAATGGAGGCATATATTTTAAAGCAACTTTTTACAGTAATTAAAATCAGTAGTGGTGGCACACATTTGTAGTCCCAGCTCTTGGGAAGCTGAAATGGAAGGATTGCTATGAGTTTGAGGCCAGTCTGGTCTATACAGTGAGTTCAAGGCCAGACTGTTGCATGTGAGTTAAAAATAAATAAGTAAATAAATTAAATTAAATTAAATTAAACTAGTAGTAGTAGAATTAGCACTGCTATCCCGAGTTTACTGCATGTGTAATGGAATAAACACAGTAATTATGAGATATCCTAAGTCTGTTATCCCCCACGTCTTTGAATACTAGAGTTTCAGTGCGGAGGAGCTGGAGTATGTCTCAGAGGTACAGTGCTTGCCTAGCATGCGTGAAGCTCCAGGTTTGATCCCCAACTCAGTATTGAGGAACACAAATGTTGACACAACATCTTAAAAGGTTTTAGGAGGGGAGGGAACGACAGAAGGATTAAGATGTCCCACGCACGTCCCCTGTGATGAGTGTCAGCATGTTATGCTGAGAACATGTGGCCCTGGACCTGAATTGGGAGCAACCATACAGACTCACAAATTACTTTAGCTCGCTATGGGATAACGAAAGGTTGAACTTTGAGAGATGTATAATCCCTGAATTGCTAGTTATATTACAAAATATCACAGGTGACTTCCTGAAGATGTTAAGGAATCCCTCCCCTGTGTAGAGAACTGGAGAATGAATCCATGTCTCATCCTTTCCTACTGCTGGCTTTTGGAAGTATGGCTGAGGGTCAGCGACCCCTTGTGACGTCATGCATGTGTCCTCATGAAATGGGCCAGCACAGGCTCACCAGGGCTTCGGTCTCCGGATCCGAGAGGACAAAGGGACACATGGATGTGCGTCTTGAGTTTCAGTCAAGGAAATCCAGCTGTGGAGACCCCAGAAACAGTGTATGGGTCAATAAATCCACATATTGTGAGATCAAGAAGGATTAGAACTGACCATGGTGGCGTAAACCTGGGATTCCAGCACTCTGGGAAGCTGAGTCAGGGAGATCTTAAGTTTGAGCACTATCTGGGCAATTTAGCAAGATCCTGGCTCACAGTGCAATGCAATGCAATATAGTACAGCACAGCACAGTACAATACAATACAATACCATACAATACAATACAATACAATACACTGCACTGCAATGCATGAGAAAAAGAAAAATTAGAATGAAAGGTTTAGGAAACAAAAAGTTTATGAAATTGCCTAGCTGCAGCGTCTTGAGATGTATCCTTTAATGATGAAACTAGAAATAGACATGATAACGGCACACCTCCTACCTGTCTTGAAGTGTGAAGCCCTTCTTTTCGGTCAGTGGGTGTCTGAGGTAGCTGGCTGGCGCCCCTGCACTGCACCCTTGTTTGCTGACTGCCCTCTGTGTTCCACTGCCGGCTGGCTGCAGGCTCACGTGCATTTCCTAGACCTGGAATCAGTCGCATGTCCAAAGCCCTGGCCCCTCCGGGTTGGCGATGCTGCTTCTAGACCACAGTCCAGGTGCCAGGCTCCTAGGACTCTCTGTGAACAGAGGTAGGGGTTTTTGTTTTTGAGACAAAATATATTATAGTTTATACTAATGATTCAATTTCAATTTAGGACTGCAGGTTTTTTTAACAATATTTTTCTGTCTGCCTTATATTTCTATTTACTTCACCCTATGCTGAGTAGTTTATAAAAAGCAATTTAAATGGGCACGATTTTGTCCACGAAAGGAAGCGGAGTGTGTGGGGAATAAATTCACAGACAGAATTGCACTCACTGGACCCCACTTTATCCTGGGCAAATTACTGAAATCTGCTCTAAGATTCAATATGTTAACCCACCAAGAGTAATTCCTTTATGTTTTGTTGGGAAGCTTAAAATTAATGCGGAAAAGAAATTTCTCCTGAGGATGGAATCGTCCTACTGGATCATGCTGGGGGTACAGTAGCTGGACCTGATGGTCCCTTCTCAGTATTGTTGGGACTCCAGTTTAGAACATGCACGAGGCACTGCCTGTGACTTACTTCCTAGTACACAGGCCATCTCAGGTTGACTTCGAACTCTGGTGCAACAGAACATAACTGGTCACAGGTGACTTCTAAATTCGTTATTGCATTGACTTCAAAATTCCAGATGAATAATAGATGAAGTTTTAAAAGTGAATGTGCATAGTAATGTGAATACACTTAATGTCACTGAGCTGAATGCTTAAAAATGGTTAAAATGAAACTTTTAATTATGTGTCTTCACTACATTTAAATACATACACACACACGCACACACACACACACACACCAATGAGACCAGAGAATGAGAAAGTTTTAATGTCTGGAAAGTAAATCTTAAAAGTAAAATAAAACATAATTTCTATAATTTTCTTATTTAAAAATGAAAATATAAATAATCTTTGGACCAAGTTAGAATGTCAAGGCTGAAAAGATGACAGTCAACAGAAAGCTAAATCTTAATTTGTAAGGTGGTATAATATGAGTTTTTATTATTGCATTCAATCGTAACATCAAACAGCTTCTACCTTCATCTTTTTCTGGCCTAAAAGATGGCTAACAGGCTTTTTTTTTTCTCCCTGGCAGTCATTTCTAACATGGTAGAATGTTAACATGAAAGCTCATTGAAGAAAAAATTAGCATTTAGTTGAAGAAGGCTGGAAGCATAGCTACTGGCCTGTGCTTCCCATTTTAGGAGAGCACTTGAGTATAGAGAGAGACCAGGACCCATGGGTCACCACCCCACCTTTCCCGCCTGCCTCAGACTCCCCAGGAGAAGAGTGGTGGCCTCACAGTAACACAGCAGTCTCTTCTGAAAGGTTGGAGCCTAAGTCCAGGCACAAGCTCAGCATTGAGAAAGAGGTCTGTAAGGTGCTGTCTCCCCTGGGACAGGGACAGTTCATGCATAGCAGTGTGGAGAGGACACTGGGGGTTGCCTGACAACTCAAATGGCAGCAAGTAGATATTCAGAAGTTAGACTTATTTTTTTTCCATTTTTAGGGCATCAGTGCGTTCCCTTCCCACAGTTCTCAGCCATAGGACACTTCTCGCCCTAATCCATTTGGTGCTGTTATAACAGTATACAGAGTTCTGGGGGCTGTGAAGTCCAATCCAATATCAAGGTGCCAGCACCTCATGAGGGCCTTTCTTCATCATGAGATGGAGAGGCCTCACATGGTGAGACAGTGCCAGTCCAGAACTCTCTCCATCTTCTTACAAAGCCACTGATGCTGTTCTGGGGGCCGCACCCTCATGACCCCATCTAACCCTAATTACTTCCCAAAGGCTCCACCTCCAAATACTGTCAACATGTGAATATGGGAACTATGTTTCCAAACATGGCCTCTGGGGATACAGTCCCTGCCAGAGAGCACCTGAGATTTTTGATTATGCGAAGGCTGAAGGAGGTGATTGGCATTGACAAGGCAGATGCCTAGGCAGGGAGAGCCCTGCTCCCGGCTGTGCTGCTGGTGCTGCTGGCCCTGGCTGCATGGGGAAGGTGAACCCTGCGAGGCAGGCACTATGCGTCCCGACACGTAACCCTTGGCACATTCTGCTCGGTGGGCAAAATTTAACTTCTTTTAGTTATTTGACAAAAACATCTTTTAATGATGTTTCCTGCTGCCCCCTTTTCTGAAATCAAAGAGGACTAATGCTAAGAATATTTAGTTTTCATAGAAGAGAAGGAAGGTCGTGAGCGAGGAACAGTGCACAGGGAGAGATTCACAATGTCTGAGGCTTCTCTGTTAAACCCAGGTCCCCGGGGAAGAATGAGATTATCAAAATTATTTTCCCTCTTTCATCCTCATTTTTTAAAAATCTTCAGTAGACTGACACAATTTTCAGGTATTTTCTTTTGAGTGTGAAATATCTGTAATGGAAATCTGTAAATAAATATCCATAGCAACCATGCACGCGGCAGGTTGATGAGTTATTGTCTAGGCATGGAAACCAGCTACAGTGAAGGGGGCACTGGTTCACAGTAAGTATGCAGTTGCTTTCAGAACTGGAGATGTCAGATGTCAGAATTAAGTTTAGAAACCTAGTTTTGTGAACACGAATCATTTTGTGTTTTCTTCTTCATTTGCTGTTGTCCTTTGTTAAAATAATTTCCTTTCTTACTCTTTCTATTGTTCTTGTATGTTTATTATCTTTTGGTCTGCAAGGATTTAAGAGGACTTAAGCAGGTACTCATGTCCTAAAGAGAAGAGGAATTATATTAATTCAGTTCACAGAACTCAATACCTTTCAAGTTCTTACTGAGCTCAGATGTAGAGTTCGTGATAAACATCTGAACTTTTTAGGTCCCTTGCTGAACCACAGGACACTGATCTGTATCATAACATTTTAGATCTTGAAGGCCACTTAACTCGTCTCCCTTGAGCCGTGTGATATCGTTGCTTCTACCCGGGAGGAACCATGTGAGCCTGGTGCAACAGTGCACACCCACAGTCCCAGCACTTGGCAAGCTAAAGCAAGAGGATTGTGAGTTTAAGGGCAGCCTAGGCAATTTAGCAAGAAACGGTCTCACTGATAAAAGTTAAACAGAGGGAGCTAAGGGTGCGACTCATTAGCAGAGTGCTTAAAAGTCATGGGCAGGACCCTGGGCTCGATTTCCAGTATGGAAAGAAAGTGCTGTTTAACCCAGCTACTGAGTTTCTAACTTCCTAACTGATAACTCCGGGGCGGACACTTGTGTGTAGCGTATGTGTTATGATAAGACTGATTTTTAACATTACTTTCTGTGGCAATTTAACACCGAAATGCCCTCCCATAGTCACTTTCTCCTGTGTGCTGAAACCCTGCAGACAGCAAAAGTGAAAATAAAGCCTCAGGACAGTGTGGGCTCCATGCCCAGCTGTGAACAAGGCTCAGACTCAGAGAAAGAGGAAGTCAGGAAACCTGCAAAGCAAGGTAGGGGAGACAGCGAGCGGGCTGAGGACGGGAGGAGAGGATTCCTACAGGGCAGCGGAGCAGGCTAGCGATGGCATTCCCGGGGCCTGAGACCACGAGCGCAGCCCTCCAGGGGAAGGGAGTCAGCGGACACCCGAGGCCTCCGGTGCAGGTGGGACTGACGGTCTCGGGTGGAGTGCGCCTCCTTGCCTTATGACCAATGGATGTGACAAAACTGGGGCTGTGTCAGTTACAAATCCACGTCGTCAGTTAGGCGTCAGTCCTTGGCCAAAGCCATGAGCCACGTAAGACAGGAGGCCTCCCTGAAACCACCGAGCCATGAGGAAGCCCAAGTGGGGAGGCCGTGGGGGAGAGGACGCAGGGCCCCAGCAGAGAGCGAGCACGGCCCCCGCAGAGGGCCCAGGTGGAGAGTGACCCTCCGCCTGCCCTCCGTCTGCAGCTGCCTGGGTGGACGCCACACGAAACAGAGATCGGTCCTCACATGCTCCATTCTGACTGCTGGTCCGCGAGGTAGAGTACAGATGAGATGGTAGCTGCTCTGCGGTCTTAGACGCAGGGCTGTTTGCTGTGCTGCGGGAGGCGCCGGGCACATGCAAGGAGCCGGCGTGCCCGGGCTTGCCCGGGGAGATGTCTGGCTGCCCGGGGAGATGTCTGGCTGCCCGGGGAGATGTCCGGCTGCCCGGGGAGATGTCCAGCTGCCTGGGGAGATGTCCAGCTGCCCCGGGAGATGTTCAGCTGCCTGGGGAGATGTCCGGCTGCCCGGGGGAAGCTTGAGACAGACGACAGGCACTGGGAAGTGCAGTTCGCACTCGTGGTGGGGTGACGGAGGCCGATTCTGGACGCTTCCAGACATCCTTCATGGAAAAGCACCGAGTGGCTGGAAAAGTAGAAACTAACCACAAGAAATGCCCACAAACCTGGGAGCCACCAAAACCCTGCCAAAGGCCTTGCCTTGGTGTCACCTCAGTGGGGTCCCTCAGCTCCCCAGGGACACAGCTCTACTTCTGCAGGGAAAGAGTGTCTACCTTGCTGGAGATGGCACATGGCTGTCTCTGTCTGCTCTCCTGTGACAGTGCGGGTGGTGAAAGACTGTGCGTGTTACCTAAAAAGGCTGCTATGTAGGTGACACGCAATTTCCAGACGTGCTAAGCCCCAAAGCTGAGTCTCAGGGTGGAGAAAAACAACACTGGAAATTTCTTTTGGTGCAGATCACTTGAGCTGAGAAATGACAGTAAGGGAGCCGGAGGGTTTCTTTAGGAAGTTCCACACTGAATAGTGGCTTCAAACAATGACTTTAAAGCAAGAGACCCTGCTCTGAAAGCTTGAGTGTGACAGGTACTGTCATACACCATGAAGATGAGACAAATGTCCCTGTACACCGACATTAAATCTGCTGTGCATCCAGTCACAGATCTGCAAGTCACGCTTGGTCTTCTGTGGACCCTAAAAAGTCACCCTGCCTTTTGACCTGTGGTCTGCTTTGATAATCCAGGTATCCACATAGAAAATTTCTTCACAAGAAAGAATATCCATTTAGGGAAGAATTCCTCTCCCTTATCATTTGGTCCATTAAAAGATAGCTTTTAATTATCACTTCATTAATAATTTTTTTCAGCTCTTAAGATAATGCTGGATTGAACATAATGTGTGGAATTGAATGATGAAATATAAACTATTTAGTTGTCAAAGCCCAAGTCACGTATAGAATCACAGACTGAAAAAGAAATGCTTACAAGGTTGGTGTGGGCAGTCAATGGTACAGGCCACCTCTCATACGACTGAGGTGGAGCAGCTGATGGGGAGAACATGCGTCCCCTGCAGCCACAATCTTCTATACATCATGGTTCCACACGGTGAACTCCAGGCGAAGGATACTTTTGTGACATCTAAGGAAATCAATGAGAGAAGTTAAGTACTAAGGGTGATGATTTTGTTGGGTAAGGTTGAAGTTTGAAGGTTCACAAAGTCCCAATGTTTAAGAAATTTCCCCTTCAAAAATCAATTTTTATCACTTTGGAGTGATAGTGCCCTTAGCAAAAAATGTTTGCTAAAGTCATATTTATAACACTGAAGTATTTTGAGTTACTTCTCAAATTTATCAAATAATTATATGACCATGACTTTTAGATTGAAAAGATTATGTGAATGTTTTGTATATTTCCTAGGTCTAAGACAAAGCAAATAAACTGAATGCCTATTAGAAGTGTCTATCCAAAGTACTGCTTGTGACCTTGGACTTCCATCTTTTTCTGAATTATACTGTATTAATCCAAAAGAAACAAACCTTCATCTTCATGCTGGAGTTCCTAACTGTTGTGTGAGAAGCAAGGATCATGTAATGAAACCAGTGCACTCTTGAAGTCTGCTGTCCCAGACCTGCGACTGAGAGCTACTCGTTCTCTCCACCCTTCAGCCCCAGGGACCTGAAGTAGTTCTGCTTCCTCTCTCCCAGGATTCCCTCAGTTAAACCCTGGCCCTAGACCCTTCCCACAATCCCGCACACTCCCAGAACCTTGCTTTACTGCCCAGATGTTACGGCTTATGACTGGATGTCCCCTCAAAGCTTCCTGCCATCATGAGGTTTTTCAGAGAGGACTGAATCTAGTGTCTGTGATTGGTTCATTTTCTAGTGCTGGGACTTGGAGTGTGAGCGCTACACCAGCCCTAGGGTGGACAGCCTGCATACAGTATGAGGGGGAAAGGAGGCCTGCTTCTCCCTTTTGCGTTTGTTGTTTTCGATATCTTCCACCACCAAAAGCAGTTGTTCCTCAGTCACACCACTGCCTTGGAGCCAGCTAAGTATGGACTGAAACCGCCATAAACCATGGGTTAAATACACCCTGCCCTCAGGTATTTTGTCTCAGTGAGTGAAAACTAAGACATCAGCTAAATTCCACAGACACCAACCCAGTGCCAGTTCTGTTGCCTGTCATCTCTTAGGAACTGAGCGCCACCTCAGTGCCCAGGCCCCACTGCCTTCTGCCACTACCATGTGGTCTTCTCACTATGACTGTGGCCTTAGACTACTGTTCTGGCTCTCAGGAGTGATCCTGCAGCTCCTCTGCTCCCACAAGTCCTGTGCTAAATAGATGCATGGATGACACTCTGTTCCTCAGGCCCACCTACAGGGCAGATGCTATTCTGACTGTACTTCACAACTTTCAGGTGGACCGTGGAGCACGGAGAGCTAAGCAAGCGAAAGCTTGAATTCAGGCAGCCTGACTTCAGAGTCCACACACTTACCCACATTGTCGATCTGAATGGTGTTTGCCAAAGTTTCAGTTACACAAATCGATCTATGTCACAGTTCTTCTTAGAGAAGTTTCTGCCGGCTACTGCTCACAAGCCGGTGGGAGAGGTACAGGGAGGACTAGGGCTTTTACACTGAGCTGGCTTCACTCCCAAGTTTCCTCCATCGTCTAACAAAGCTTTCACTGGCTTTTATAATCGTGTGTTTCCATCCAACCTAGATTCTGTACAGGAATTTTGCAAAATGAAAGTTACCAAAGGCATCGAAAGGGATTTCCTCTGACTGGGTGAGAGGAGGCTCTGACACCGTCAGGTCCCACAGTGACGGGAAATAGTGAGTACGGAGACTGCAGGCAGGCCGCCGCCCCTGCTGCCGGGCCCCTTCGCTTTCTGAATGCGAGCCATTATATCCTAAGCAATAGCTAAGATTGTGCCTTTCAGATTACAGACTGCAGCCTCCTACACCTCCAAGGCATTTACTGTATTCTCACCTTGATAAATCTCCCCCGTTCCTTAATATAAAGAGCACGTGCATGGCTGGTCTGCGAATGGATGCTTCACAATTACTCCAAAAGAGCCCGCCGAGGAGAGAGGAGCAGCTGTGGTGAGGCCGGATGGCTGTGCGGCCAGCGAGCACCGCAGTGACGCCCTAGCACGTGGGCGGAGGGACAGCCGGAGCGAGGACAGAGACTGAACAGGATCGCCCTGTGCACATGAAAACCGTCGAGCGTCGGGAGAGTCCCGGTTTCAGACAGTGCCGGTCCCCCACGTCCTCCTCTGGGGACAAGCCCGCCGACACCGAGCCTGGCTCCCAGAGCCCTCAGCGCGGGGCGCTGGGCAGCAGAGGCTGCGCCCGGACTGCACGGCGGAGGCCGAGACGCACCCTCAAGGGAGAAGGCTAAGACGCACCCCCAGAAGCGCAGCCACACAGGACCCAGCGCTTGAGTAGCTCGGGGTCCCCTCTGCTGACACCCCCGGGCTTCCTCAGGCAGAGGGAGGCGCGCAGGACTAGGTCCTTCCCACAGTCCCGGCTTGGGGGTGTCCCGCCGGGAGCCCGGCACGACCTTCCAGCAGCCTCTCCCAGCCTCCTTCCCCCGGCGGGGGCACTAACCGAGCCACAGACCGTTTGCAGCCCTGCCTCACCCCTCCCCGGCCCCGGCCCCGCCCCGTCATTAGCAGTCGCCATCTTCCCGATCTTCCCGATCTTCCCAGGCTGTCCCCCTGGCACAGCGCGCTGCCCGGCCTGTGCGCACGGCTCTGCCCAGTAGGAACCGGGAGAGCTTTCCTACCTCCGCTCCCCTGCCCTCTCCTCCCCTCCTGTCTCTCCCGTCTTCTCCCTTTCCTTCTCCTCGCCTTTCTTTTCCTCTCCCCTCCTCGCCACACCTCACCTCTCCTTTAAGAAACTCACCCCCTGCCCTCTGCTTTCGGGTCTTTGAGGAAAGTCTCCGCGTCACCGAGGCGCACAGGTAAGTCTTTAACTGACTCGCTGGGAGGAAACCGCCCTGGCTGCCTTCCGGGTCAGTGTCCTCTGAGCGGGTCCGGCGCGCCCCTCTGGCTGACCGCAGGTGTCCCAGCCGCGCTCCTGGGTGAGCGGTTCTCCGGGACTCTTGGCTCCTAAGGGCGCGTGGTGCGCGGCCTGCGCCCTGGCCGGGCTCCCTGGACTCGGGAACCTGGGACAGCCTGGGCGCTCCGTGACTCCCAAACAAAACATGGAAACGGGGCTGGGGACGCAGCCCCGCCCCTGGCTCTCTGGCTTCCCTGTCCACACGTCCTGGCCGCTCCCGGCCTTCCCAGGTCTCCTGCGCACTGACCGTGCTCCGTGCTTGTGAGCCCGCGCTCACACCGATGGAAGCCGGTGCCCAGCAACCTCATCGCAGACGGACGCAGCGCGCCGGACCCAAGCGCCGCGTCCTTTCCTGCCGGCCTACGAGTTCTCTGTCGCAGTCACTTTTTCATTACAACTTTCTTCCTGTTTTATATCAGTGTTTCTCTGTTGTTATGAGCTCATGACTTCATCAATTTAATCTGTTGGCATTAACCGTTTTTATTATTTTGATACTGAAATCACAAAAATTGGTTGTAAGTATTCAACGATTTCAGAAACAGTCTTACATGGTAGATGCTCTAGATTTTCTGGAAGCAGGTTTTTTTTTTTTTTGACATAATTATGAGAGAAAATAACCATTAAAAAGTCCCGATTTCCTCCTGGGGAGCAGGACCAGTGATCATTATCTGGGTTACTGAGAGTGGGTATTGGGCAAAGAATTGTCATTGCCATAGCTGTTTTATTTGGGCTACAATTTTTGTGTCAATGAATTGGCAAAGGCCATTCTTGTTCACATTTTTAGTGCATGATGATTTTCCAGTTTTACATCATATGTTCTGTTTGTGAGAGAATCAGTGTTTCTATCTGTGGAAACGACTCTCCTCTCCGGGTAGGTGATGGACTGGCTGCTGGCTGCATCTAGGGCCAAGTGTGGAGAGGAAATGGGCAGAGAGCCGCGAGAGCTCACACTCTCACACACGCCCTCCCACACTCCCTCACACCCTTACACATCCCTCACACACCCCCTCACACACACACACACACACTCACCCTCTCACACCCTCACACACTCACACGCCCCCCCCACACTCATACCCTCACATACACCCTCAGACACTCACACCCTCACACACCCCCTCACACCCTCACAGACTCACACCCTCACACACTCACGCACACACACGCTCACATGGACACAGACTCCCGATGGTGTTTGGCTCCTTTGCCTCCGAGCAGCTGGAGCGAAGTGTTTTAAACGTCAGTCAGGACAGCCTCAGGAATTTGAATGTGTATTAAATGTAAGACTCAGTGGAAATAATTTTCAAAAGTGGCACAGGTACTTTCTGACTCCTGTGTTCTCATTAAAGTGTTTTTTATTATTCGTTCAGTTGTGATTAAAGGCACTTCCTGAACTGTGTCTAATTTTACCACAGAAGGCCTCCTGTCACGCGGATTATATAAAACACTGGGATTTAGCTGGTGGCTGGGGAAATGCATCACATTATGGATTTCAGAGTGACTTGCTTTTGATCCACCTCTCCTCTCTGCCTTTCTGTCATGCTGAGTCTCTGAACCTGTTTTATACAACGCAACTTATATTCTTTTTCTGCTTTAACTTTGGAGCTCTTCCCCAAGACGGGGGTTTCCTTGAGTGTTTTGCACAGGAGTGGGTTCCTGGTGGGGGAGAAGGACTTGGTCACCGTCTCACAAACAGCAACACAAGGCACATGACTGCAATGGGCTGTGGAATTTTCTCAGCATCCATAGATTTTTGGAAAGCCAGTGGGAAATACCATAAAATCAAGGGACCCTATCAGAACTTACCACATGCTGACTTTTGTGCCATCTAGAGTTTTAATCCCAGCACATCACTGCCTCTGCCAACCCAGGGAATCATTTTCACATGACTCACACCATACGAGTGAAAGAAGGGACTTGGGGGTTTCTGGACTCCATTGGGCCAGCACAGGTGAATAAACCCAGTTTGGAGCCATTTCCTGGGGCTCACTGACAGCCTGACTTGGAGGGCAGCACCCAAGAACCAGAGCCTGCAGCTCACTGCTGCCTGATTGCCCCCAAAGGAAGCTGCCTTCACCCTGAGAAGGTGGACTTTCCGGAGGCAGACAGTTGAAGTCCTCTTCCTGGAACAACTGTGCTTGCAGGTCTGCACCACTTTGCTCTTTGGTTCAGGCCTGGGTCGTCCCCAGCGCCTCATGTGCTCAGAGCCTGGACTCTCAGACGGTGAGCAGGTCACGGGGCGGCTGTGCCTGTCAGGGGATTGTTGGACAGATGGGTGGGCGGCTGGTCAGGAGAGGCGGTCACGCGGGGTTCCTCCCACCCCAGCTCCTGCCTCCTCTCTTTCCTGGGCAGCAGGACCTGAGGCTGCCTGTCCAGCTTTCCCCTCTGCCATGCTGTTCCTGCCGTGGAGGCAGCTGACCCAGACTAAACTGCCCGTCAAAGCAAACCTCGCGGTGAAGTCTTGGGTGCCAGGAATTGTACGTCAGTGACGAGAAAGAAACCAAGACACATTGCTTTCAAACCTCAACCTCTCAAGGAATGCACCACATGGTTATGTGTTTTTAAAGAATTCATTCTTCTTGCTTATGTTTGCTATGATTTCATTTTTTTAAACACATGATTTTCTTTTCCCAAAAGTAGTCTCTCCCATTCTGTTATCACCTCATACAGTGTTGGTTAGTTTTCCTCCAGTCAGATACACTGACAGAGACTGAGGTGGTGCAGAACTGACTCAGAAGTAATGCTTCACTTCTTCATTAAAAGTATTTCTTCTGTGCAGGAATCACTATTTTAGGTGGCGAATGAAGCAAGAAATAAGGGAGGATTCATGGAGCTCATGTTCTTAAGATGAAAACAGATGCCAAATGGGAGAAATAAGTAAGACTGAGAAAAGTGGAGGAGATGGAGGGTGAGGCGAGTGAGAGAAGCTGCAGTTACAAACGCCGGTCTCAGAAGACTCTGCCAGGCAGCACAGAGCTGAGCACGCTCGGGGAGGAGCTGCGGGCACAGCGAGCAGCAACAGCAAACTCCGGAAACAAGAGGCCACCTGCTAGGGTCGAGGGCCAGAAATACAACCAACATTTCTGGAGTGTGGTGGACAAGTACTAGAGAAAGTAGATCAGTTAACGGTAGGCCAAGTTATGTTGGGCTTTACAACTGCTATAGGAAGGAAGGAAGGAAGGGAGGGAGGAAGGAAAGAAGGAAGAAAGGGAGGAAGGAAGAAGAGAAGGAGGGAGGGAGGGAGGGAGGAAGAGAGGAAGGAAGGAAGGGTATGGTATTCATCATGTGTGAGTGGGACACCTCAGAGGAAGAAGAGGACAACTGAGTCAGACGCAGTAAAGGGTCTGAGCTTTGACCCCACTCACTGAACCGCAGGTCGACATCTTGCCATGGCTAGGCATGCGCTGACCTCGGACACACACTGGTCATTGCTCCAAGCAAAACCAGCGCCGCACAAGCATCTTGCTCTGGATTCCCATGCACAAGCTCTGCTGGGAGTGCGAGGGGACCCAGCACCCTCTGCATGTGTGTGGAGCATCTCAAGGAGGCGTGGCACAGAGAACCCACAAAAGGAGGGGCTACGAGCTTTGATAGGGCTCACGGCCGTGTTGTTTGTCATTCCTTCTCTAGTGGGAGGTCATCTGTTGCCCTGGAGCATAGGCTGCTGCCTCTGGGGTGGGAAGGAGAAGGCTTTCTCCTTACGTCCATGGTCACCCACACATGTGGGTTTCTGAGTCACTCTCCAAGACTGCACTCCGTCAGTTTCCAAGGCTGACTGCTCCTCAAACATGGCCTTTGCTCCAAAAGCCTAGACTCTGCAGCAGCATGAAAATCCACGGGAGGCTGTGTCTCACCACTCACGCCTCCCGTGGTGATTGACTGAAGTTCAACAGCAGCTTAGGAGCTGGGCTGAGGATGGACAGAAGCGGCCGAAAGGAGACGAGGTGTGTGCAAGAGCACTGAGGAGCCTGCGGCAAGGACGCAGGGGAGGGGGTGGGGCGGGGATGGCTCCCCCCTGCCTCTGCGACTATGGGATGCGTGAGCTTGGTTTCCTCATCTGTCAAGTATAGATAAGAGTAACTACTCCCATCTTGATCCAGAAAGAATGGCTTTCCTAAGAGCTCAAAAAACTGCTGCCGGGATGAGGGTAAAAGGAACCTTTCTACACTGTTGGTGGGAATGTAAACTAATACAACCACTGTGGAAATCAGTATAGAGATTTCTCAAAAACTAAAACTTGAAATTCCATTTCACCCAGCTATACCTCTTTTGGGTATCTCCTCAAAAAAGCAAGACGCCAGATTACAGAGGTCCATGCATATCCATCTTCACAGCAGCACAGCTCATAATAGCTGAGTCTGAAGCGTCCCACATGCCCATCCACAGATGAATAGATAAAGAAAGGGTGGTCTGTATAAACACCGAGGCCTTCTCGGCCACAAATGAGCATGAACTTGAGTCACTTGTAGGAAAATGAATATGCCTTGCGATCTTAACAGCAAGTGAAATAAATCAGACACAGAAGGTTAAATATCATGTGGTTCCCTTAAGTGAGGAAGCCAAGTATAAATAATGTAAAGAGAAAAATAAAAGAGAATTAGAAATGGGAAAAAGACTGTGGAGCTAGGAAGGGGCTCAAGGGATGAGGGGAGATGAGGGGAGACAGGAGGGAGGGGAGGGGAGCGGAAAGGGAAGTAAAGAGGATCAAGATGTGGTGCGCACTAGTTCCCCCCAATGAGTGCATTCATTATGTGTCACAAACATGCACTAAAACACAAGAATAACTACTCACTAAGGCTGTCATGAGTCACAGATGAGGGGGCAGATACTAAGTGAATCACAGTAACTTTGCTTTGAAAATATAGTGTTTCTGCCCTTATTCATAAAAAGTAGTGATCGCTAGCCCAAATAATATTTCATTTTGAAAAACAATCCACATAAAAATACTTGAATTGAAAATTAATAGTTAATTTTGGTAGCTCAAACATTGTATTAAACAACAGTGGACTCACCCATAATTACTTGATAAATCTTAACCACAATTACTGTGCTCAAGGCATTGAAACTCTACAATTCTCTTTAAAGAGTATATTAAAAGCAGTTTCCTTTGAAAAATAATTTCACTTATTCTCTTTACCACAGAGATGTTGAAGAAAGATGAACAAGAAATGATCAGTTCTTTATGAATGCTTCTTTTGAGGTAACTATTATATTTCTAAGATTCAAAATACATGATGTTTTGAAGATTTATTGGAGATGGAAGAGCAGAAATGATTCATTCACTCTATTTCCAGAAGTGACAAATAGCAATCAAAAAGAAGAAAAGTGGACACAATACCCATTTATTTCAAAAACGTGGAAAACAGGCGTGACTCCCAGAAAAAATTAGGAGTGCCTGTCAAATACATTGAAGATATTTTCTCTTGGAAGGTGCTTTTTAAGAGACCAGAGTTGGGGTTGGGACTCCCCAGAGCTCCACCCCGTCGCTGGAAGGTCAGCCCAGGGCCACATTTTAACCCTGAGGTTCAAAGCAGGGCCGAGAGGCAGAGCAGAGCAAGGCACCCAGCAGAGACCTCGGGGCGACGAAGTGCTAATGGGAAGGCGGAAGGGAGGCGACGGTGGCGCCTGAACCGGCCGGGGACCAGGCTGCTGAAGCTCAGCTGTCACCCGGAGATGCGCACCGTGCACGGCCTCCGTGGTGGGCGACAGACTGCTGCGCATTCACAGGGGGAAAGGCACCAAGGACAAGAAGTCACACACAGCACAGCAGGGGAAGCTTTAACCTGACACGACAATAATTAATCCGGATGTCAGGTACGACACAGCCATTCCCTTGACACTTATTTTCTACTCTACTTCTGAAAACTCCTTCCTTGCTGATGAGGACTGCATGGAAGACTACCTCCAGGTGATAAGATCTTTATACTGATCCATGAACCCAGACAGGATACAAGAAAAAATACCCACGGAAATTCCTCTATGTGATCTAGAGGAGACAGTGCCTCATTCCAGAAGGAATGACTGCCAAGCCTTTGCCCCTCTCTGCTGCAATAAATACACACGAAGTCCAGTGGTCAGTGAGCTGCTGGACCTCTCGTATCTGCCTCATCCACCTACCGGACAACCATAAGGGCCAGGGTTGTGGGTGGCACAGAGTACCCTGTGGAGGGTGCTCCGGAAACCCTCCAGGGGGCCCCACGGGCACATGCATTGGGTTCCCGGTCTCGGCAGCTTGTCTTTTTGTCAAATAGTGCCATGCCCATAGGACAAAAGTTCCTCATTATGAGTTTGGTCTAAAATGTCCTCAAAAGTTTCAAG
This sequence comes from Dasyprocta punctata, assembly GCA_004363535.1. Classification (NCBI taxonomy): domain Eukaryota; kingdom Metazoa; phylum Chordata; class Mammalia; order Rodentia; family Dasyproctidae; genus Dasyprocta; species Dasyprocta punctata. Next base: position 24,509 of record RJWM01026774.1, read on the forward strand.
TGCTCAGAGGTGGAGCTTTCAGAAGGTGGTTGGATCAATCTACCGATAAATTCATGTATGAATGGGTTATTAGAAGGTAAGTCCCAGTTGGAGAAGTTAGTCCCTAGAGTGTATTTTTGAGGGGTATATTTTAAGCCCTTCCCTTTCTCTTGGGATCTCCCCTGGTTTTCTACTTCCCAGAAACTGTGAGTGGAGCAGTTTTCCTCTTTTGTGCCCTTCTGCAATTACGTTTCTGCCTTGGAGTTGGCTGACCATGGACTGAAACCTCTGAAACCATGAAAGACAATAAACCTTTCCTCCTTTAAATTGTGCAGGCCAGATATTTTGCCTCAGCAATGGAAAAGTGACTGTCATATCCCTGTTCAGTTTTTACACCCATAGCTTCCAGGACGGGTCTGCAGGGCTGGTAAGGATGCTCCAGAGAGGCAGGGTCAGGGCGACAGGTCCGGATATAGGTGCAGCTGCAGGGACACAAGAGGGATTTATTTGTAAAATGGGCTCTCACAGTTCAGGAGGCCGAAAAGTCCCATGATGTGCCATCTGCAATCTTTAAAGCCAGGGAAGCCCTGGTACAAAAGTTTGCATAACACAAACCGAAGCAGCAGCCTCCTAAATTCATTCATCTGCTATCTCAGTCGAGTTATGCAGACTGGTCTTTCTGCATACCCTTCTCCCTGCATCGTGCAGAGGTGCTTGCTCTCTCCCCAGCCAGCTCAGCTCACCTTGCTCACAGACTTCCTGCCATCCTCACCATCACTCATCCTTGAGCCACCCGCTTCTTCACAAGAGAATAAATTATGGGAGAGGCCGTGGATCAGGGCCTTTGTCCCTATAGCCTTACTTAGATTGGACTTAGGACCCCTCGGCTGCCTGTAACTTTGAATATGTCTTGGTGTCTTTACTCTCACCTTGGGTTGCACTGGAGATGGCAGATTGGAGTTAACTTGCCGGGATTCTAGTAACATTTCAATGATTACATTAAACTCTATGGATTGTGAGGTGGACCAAAAAAGGAATTACAATGTTTGGATTACAGCACTCTTGTTTCATCTTCAGTGACTGTCTGGACCCTGACAGTGGCTGACATTTTTGCTGGGTTTGGTGTGGCCATCCTGGTGTGCCCCTCTGATACGGCCCTCTCCCCAGGCCCTACAGGGCTGTGTTTTTCTGCTGCTCGAGTTTCCTTAACACTTTGCCTCTGATTACAAACTCGATTTGGGCCAAGCTAACATCAGTGGACCAGGACACACAATGGACTCGTGCTTGCCCTCACAGCACCCCAAGTAGCAGGGTTAAACTAAATGTTTCAACAAACACTTGAAGACAAGCAGGAGTCTTCTATCCATTTCAACCCATTTCCAAAACACAGAGACCTGTTAAAGGGCTGTTAATTAGCAAAGAGTGAGAGGCTATGGATTCTCAATTTAAAGTCTTAAAAATTCAAAATTGTGCTATGCAATTCTTAAACACAATATACTGTCCTAGTTAAAGTCTATAAAAATCCTTTTTTGTGAAAATATTGTATCCCTCTGACAATCCTTTTAAGTGAAAATGTCTATAAAAATTTATAAAATATTTTAAAATGAAACAGTTGTGGTTACTAAACAAGACACATTAACAACCATCAAAAGAAACATAGAAACTCAAGCCCTAGACAGGAACAGAGGAGAGGAAAAGACACGAATGATCTTTGAGTTCTGGAAAAACTATTCCTGAACATTTCCTCCTCTCCCTAAACAAGCACATGGTGGAGTCCCAGGCCATCTCTGGGTCCGTGGGTGCTCAGGACTCTAACTGCTGGGCCACAGGAGCACACCTGACCGTCAGGTCAGCCTCAGGCCTGGTCCTTGGCATGCAGAACACCTGCAGAAGCAACCCCCCCTCAAGGCCCACCCACTGACAGGGACAAGCACAGCACTTCCTCCAACAGCAAAGACTAAACTACCCAGACCAGGCTAAAGAGCCCAGGGGTTTTGGGAGGCCCCACATCCCAAGGCCACCTTACAAACTCTGTTGCCCTGGTGGCCTCAGGGCCATATGTTCTCCCTGGGGAACATACGAGAAACATTATGATCTCTGTTTCTCAAGACACACAACATACATGTGCTAAGGTTTGGCTGAGTGTCCTCAAATGGCCCCTGTGTTGAATATTGGTCCCCAGTATGGTGCTGGTGGGAGGTGAAGGAACCTTTAAGAGGCGGGGCCTGGTTGGAGGAAGTTAGGTCATGGAAGTGGGGCTTATCCTCAAAGGGACTGTGGGAGTGTGGCCTCTTTCTTTTCCTGTTTTGTCCTGGTCATGAGGTGAATAGTTTTGGTTCACTCTGCTCTCCCGTCCATGATTCAAAGCCTTACCACAGGCCCCAAAGCAAACCGTGAGCCCAAATACATCTTCCTTTTTATAAGCTGCATGATGCCACCTGACAGACATCTCTAACTTACTAGTCAGTGCTGGGCTTGCCTTGGGTCAAGTAAAAATGATTCATATAAAAAAATGTAACAAAACCTTTGGTCTCCTCATGTAGACCCAGATAGTCCAGGGGACATCATTTCCTGGTAACTGTTGGGACTTTACCTGCCGAGTATGCCTGCCCATTCTACTTATGGCAATTATGATCTTAGCCTTGGTCCTTGGTCCTAGGTGTCAGAACACAGTGCTCTTCTACCCCATGCCCTCCAGCTGTCCTGGCCTAGGGTCCTCAAGACCAAAGAGGCCTTTTGTTTGGGGCTTCCTTCAGAATTAGATGACCTCCGATGTCCTCTTCATATGGGTCCACCTGACCTTTTATCATAAGGCCTCTCCATGGGGAAAACAGAATAAGGGGTGAATCAACACTTCCATGGTATGGTCCCTTTCTTATATAATCACAATGCAGAAATGAAAACTCGACTGTGGCTTTCATTTCTGGCTGACTGCATTCATCTGATCAGCCACTCTCTTCTTGGGCTGAGCCCTGTCAGTTGGCCATCACTCCTATTATTCAGCATAGCTCTGAAAGTCCTGGACTGGGCAATGGAGCAAGAAAAAGGAATGTCAGGAAGAGAGGAAATGGTCTGCTCAGAGCAGTCATAGAAAATTCCAAAGGAACTACTAAAATCTCAGTTACGAGATACAAAATCAGCATACAACAACCCTTCATCTCTCTATGCTAGCAATGGAAAGTTGGAAATCAGAATGGAAAGTATTACTCATTTGTGGTTACAACAATGGAAGTACTTAAAGTAGGTAGTATGACAGATCTTGTCTAAATTCTGTTCAGAAGAGACTCCAGAAGTCCCCTCTTATCTCCAGGGAATATGTTCCTACACCAACAGTGGCTGCCTGAAATGGTAGCTGGTACGAAATCCTATGTGTCCTATGTTTTTCTTTATATGTACATACTCAGAATGTTTAATTTATCAATTAGCCTCTGTAAGAGATGAAAAGCAATAATAATATAGTAATAGTATAATAAATAACAATTACAACAATGTACTTTAGTAAATGTTACATGAATAAAATGAATGCGGTCTCCCTCAAAATATTGTGTGCATCTTTCTCTTGTGATAATGGGGATGATACTTAAAGGGAGCACTTTGCAACATCCCTTTGGCACACCTGAGACCCAAGCATCACTGTTCTTGTGCTTTGAGTCCATTGTTAAGTCTGTAAGTTTACTTGAGCACTGGCACTGTGGTGCCACGGCAGGCAACATGGTCGCTGAGACAGCCACGGAGCCATTGTGGCCGAGCCACTCGGACCTGATGGACATCCTCGGTAGACGGAAGGTTCCTGCTGCTCAGGGTGGTGGCCAATTTAAGATGTGCAACTTATCTATTTGTGGCATTTGTCACTTAGTATTTTTAGACTACAGGTGAGTATGGGTTACAATGGAAGATAAATTCATGGATAAGGGACGACCATTGCAATTGAGTATTTCTATAGCAGCTACTTGTGAGTATCTATCAGGTAACCCGTCTGATTCACTGTTGGTGCGGTTTGT
>RJWM01026775.1:0-27634 GCA_004363535.1 Dasyprocta punctata
TTCTCGTTCTCCTCCAAGGTCCTGGGGTCAGGACCCCGGAGGGCAGTCCATATTGCGTCCTGATCGGTGCCTGCGCCACTCGGGCCGCCAGATTTCATTTTTAATGCAAAATGTTTATTTGAAAATAATAGAGCAATCATAACAAAAAAGATAGTCATATAGCTGGTTTCTCTTGATTCATTGAGGCAAAAGTTTTGTGCTAATAATTTTTTGGATAATGTTTCATGTCTATATTTTTTATCCTAATTTCCATGAATATAATAATATGCAATGTGCTGATGACTGTTAATCTCTTATTGGCTGGTTGTGAAATTGTTTTGCTTTGGTTTCTTACTTTCCTTTTATTTAAAATTAAAAAAAAGTTTATATGTAGATGTACATTTTCATTTCACTTGAGAATATAACTAGAAGAGGAATTGCTGGGTCCTGTGGTAATTCTGTTAACACAGAATCATTCAGCAAGGCATCTGTATTACTTCACAATCCAACCAGCAATGTACAGAGGCCCGATTTCTCCATATCCTTGTCAATACTTGTTATCGACTGACTTTTTTTTTTGACTGACTTTTTTTAATAGTCATCTGAGTGGGGATGAAGTGGTGTCTCATTATGGTTTTGATTTTAATTTCTCTGATGTTTAATGATAGCATGTTTCATGTGTTTCTTGGCCATTTATATATCTCCTTTGGAGAAACATCTATTCAGTTCTTTTGTCCATTTTTGAATTATGTTGTCTTTTTATTATTAAACTGCAAGAGTTCATATATATATATTTTTGGGGGGTATTGGGAATCAAACTCAGGACCTCATGATTTGCTAGTCACGCACTGTGCTGCTGAGCTACATCCTCTATATTTAATTTATTTTATTTATTTATTTTTGCAGCCCCGGGGATCGAACTCACAACCTCACGCTTGCCAGACAGGCACTTAAGCCACTGAGCCAAACTCCCGGCCCTAGTTTTTTGAGGCCGGCCTTGCACTCGCATTGTAGCCCAAGCTGGCCTCGAACTGACAACACTCAGCCTACCTCAGCCTCCTGAGTGCTGGCATTAAAGGCGTGTGCCACCACGCCTGGCCATCCCCTATATTTTAGATAAAGAGTTGGATGCATGGCACAGTGGTAGAATGGTTGCCTGGCATGTGTGAAGTCTAGGTTCAAGCCCTGACCCTCCAAAAAAGAAAAAAAAAAAAGTTAAAATTTCAATAACTGTACTCTGGATACAAATCCTTTGTCAGATACATAATTTGCAGTTATTCTTTCATTCTGTGTGTTGTCATTTCAGTTTTTTTGCAGCACCGGGGATCGAACTCACAATCTCATACCTGCCAGACAGGTGCTTAAGCCACTGAGCCAAACTCCTGGCCCTAGTTTTTTGAGGCAGGGTTGCACTATGTAGCTCAGGCCGGCCTTGTGCTCGCGTTGTAGCCCAAGCCGGCCTTGAACTCACAATGCTCCACCTACCTCAGCCTCCCAAGTGCTGGGATTAAAGACATGCGCCACCATGCCCGGCTTGTCATTTCAGTTTCTGATGGTGTCTTTTACGAACACAAAAGTTTAAAATTTTGATCAAGTCCATGCATCTGTTTTTTCTTTTGCTGCTCATGCTATTGGTGCCATAAGTAGAAATTCATTGCCAAGTATGAGCTCATGAAGATTTACTCCTATATTTTTTCTAAAAGTTTATAGTTTTAACTCTTACATTAAGTTCTGTGATACATTGTGAGTTACATTTTATACAAGATGTATGTATATAGCTTTCACTGACTGCAAGAATACTGGTCTCGGCACCCTCACTGATTGCTTTATTATTTTCCACAATGTCTTGAGGCATAAGTTGCTCTGCCAACTAATCCAATCAAATTTAGGGTGTTTTGAAAAGATAGGGGTTTTTTGTTTGTTTTTTGTTTTTGTACTGGGAATCAAATTCACGACTTTTCAATTACCAGGTAAGTACTTGAGCCATGAGCTAAATCCTCGGCCCTGAAAAGTTAGTTCTTGAGGTCAGTATATGTGATTTGCTTTGACCCTGGTAGGGCTTCCCACCAGCTGTTCCCTCTCCAGCAAACTAGCCAGCCTACAGTTTTGTCTGTATCTCCCATGAACCTGCAAACCCCTCCCAAAGCCTTTTCACCCCGACCTCCACTATTTGTGATCGGCCCTTACGAATGAACTTCTCCATACTCTGTTACAAATGAGGTCAGTTCCTATGGGGAGACATTTATAGTCCTCTGTTTTAAGCCTGTCTCCACACTGGAGCAAAATGTCTGAGCCATGGCTCTGGAACTGTGATGGGAGTGGTCATGTGCTTCTCCCTGAATAGTACACGCCTTTTAGAATCCTAGTCCTCGTCGTGGGAGAGCAGTAACCTCAGGCTTTCTCAATTTTCCTCTCCCCACGTGGAGCCTCCATCTTATAAACTGCCCAAATGATCAAGGCCCCCGTATTCTCAGTGATGTTGCAACCGAGGTAGAACCTCCATCCCACTAAAGGAGGCTGGTGGAAGAAGGGAGTCCCTACCTCTTGGATGTGTGGGTGTCAGGAACCTAGCCGCAACAGCAGGTAGGTAAAGTTCAGATAAGAAATACTCATGTCCGATTCCTTCCAGGAAGCTAGCCCTCTAAGAGATAGGGGTAGAGGGGAAACCTTGTACACTTGGCTATAGCATTCTCAGCTGGGATTGGGGAAGGGAGCAGATTTTGGTCTAAATATCACAGACTCTTCCTTAACAAGTTTTAGTAGATTTTCTTGGATAAATACTTCTTCATTTGCTATATGCCCACAGGACTATTTCCAAGCCTTTGAATGATTGGTTTTTTTGTTTTGTTTCTGTTTTTGTTTGTTTGTTTGTTTGTTTCTTTGTTTGAGACAAGGTTTCACTATGTAGTTCAGGCTGGCCTAGAGCTCACTTTGTAGCCCAGTCCTCGAACTTGCAGTGATCCTCCTGCCTCAGCCTCCTAAGTGCTGGGATTATAGGCATGTACCACTACACGCAGTTGAATGATTGTTTTTAAAAAATAAATTTGACCAGTTTCTCTGGGAAAGGGTCTGCAGAGCTTTTCATGTCACCATCCTGCTGAAATGGGTGATCTTTGTGTTTCATATTTATATTGATTCATGATTACTAGTTTTAAGTATTTTCTCCTTTAAGGAGAAGTCAAGGTAATGAATTGTAGCCCGTGTGACATAATGCTTCAATAGGCCCCTTTACCTTGATAAACTGGTAGATCAGGTGGAAGAATTTCCATGAAAAGAGATCTGTACCTTTAATCCCAGCACTCAGGAGGCTGAGGCAGGAGGATCGTTGTGAGTTCGAGACCAGCCTGGGCTACAAAGTGAGCTCAAGGCCGGCCAGAACTACATAGTGAGACCCTGTCTCAAAAAATAGGGCCGGGGATTTAGCTCAGTGGCCTAAGCACCTCTCTAGCAGGCATGAGGTTGTGAGTTCGATCCCCAGTACCAAAAAAATAAAATAAAATAAAATAAAAATAAAAATAAAAAATTCTGTAGCTAACAGGTTAGTGTAGAAAGAGAACCATACACAGATCATGGTATTTTGGATGATTAACTCACAGTACAACTATAGGCTACATTTATCTTCTTTGTTTTTAAATATAACATGTACTGAAATGCTAGAGGTAGAATGTTTGATTGGTCTGAGTTAGTCATTATCATGCCAAATGCACTCAAGGGGGAACAGAGCTACAACTCCTGGTTCAGCATCAAGGTTTTAAAAAACATCGAAAGACTCAATCTGTTTACCTCCTATAAAACTACCCTATTGAGCACCTTTCTTTTTTCCTTTTTTATTTCCCTTCTTTGGAGATAAAACTTTAGTAACCAATTTATATAATAGCTTCACTTAACCCATGGACTTGTTGAGTGGCCAACTTTGCAAATACGTTTTTTTCAGGGAGAATTGTTATTTTAATAACACTGATTCTTTCCAGCAGTGATAATGGCATGGCACTCTTCCTGGACAATGACTTTTGAATAGTGCACAATAAGGGACCCAGATTGGGACCGAAGGGTTTACTAGCCTGAGAGTTTATAAAACCTACTTTGTGTTTAGTCCTTATTAAAGATGATCAAAACAGATCTCTCTACATTTTTTGGTTCTCTCTCCTTTTAATAAATCTATTCCTGAGGTCTCTAACTCATATACTATTTTTAAAATTAGAGACTAGGAGCTGGGGATACAGTCAATGGTAGAGTATTTACCTAGTATATGTGTGAGGCCCTGGGTTTGATTACCAGCACCAACAAGAACATAAATAAATAAATAAAGTAAGACCAGAGGCCAGAAATGAAAGAGAGTAAGATTGCCATTTCTCTCCTTCTTTGGAATCATTGTCCCATGGCATGAGGTCATGAATTAATTTATCACAAATGATTACTTCTCAGTTCAAGTTATGATTGATCATATGTTTGAAATAAATACCAACCAAATCATATGCATTGCAGCTATACTAGTAAGTGCAACAGAATGCAAAAAATTCTTCCAAGGCAGTCTCCCCTGAGGTATATTTTGACAAAAATAAGGGAGTATGTGGCTTCCTAAGACCACACACCAGAAACAACATGAGCATTACTGCCACTCCTTTTCCTGGGTAACAAGAATGCATGTGCAGATGGGCAGAGCAGGTAGGAGGCCTTGGTGCCAGTTGTCTTACTGTTGATTTTGAGATGTCACTTTAACTGGTGAAACTCTCTGGAGAATTTTTTTCTAAAACAACATTTGGCCAAAGATAAATAAATAAAACAAGAACCACATAAATCTCAGTGCAGTCTTGTTGCTGTTGTTATTGTTTGGGGGGAGTGTGTGTGTGTGTGTGTGTGTGTGTGTGTTTGTTTTTAAAGTCAATTCCCTACTAGACAAAAGCTTCTGGTGCAGGAGTTAGTAGGTAACAAAAGCCTCTAGAGAATTGCTGTTTCCTTCCAGAGAGTTTTGTTGTTGTTGATGCTGTTGTTGGTAAAGCTACAAAAATCAACCTCTTAAAATGTGCCTTTGAAAAAAGAAATTGGTAACAAAATTTCAATGTCTTAAAATTCTATTACAATGCCAGCTGATTTCTTTCAGATACTGCTCGGTTTGTTTTAGCCTTCAGAGCAGCACTGATTTTTATTATTTGCAGTGCAAGCACTTGCAGAGAATTATAGTCGTGCAGTTATATTTAAAGTGAATATTATTTAAGTATTGAAGGCTATGGAATTATATTCATTGAAACATAATTAAAGTACAGAGACATATAATAATAAGTGGGTGGAAGTATGTGCAATAATAATTCAAGGTAATCACTGCGTTATGATTGTGCTGCAGATTAGAGCAGAATATAATGAGGTCTCTCTTTAATGAGAGCACTTTAATTCTGAACCAGATTAGAAGCAAAAAGTGCTTCAGAGAAGTGCCAGTTACCATTCTTATGATAGAAGTAGGTAAAATGATGTTTTCAAAAGACTCTACCCTCAGTTTAGGAGTATGCAGTGAAATGAAAGAATTTCAAACTTTCACGCCATCACTTTGTTTTGGGGACGCAGAATAGAGTCTCTGGGCTAAGACTGCAAATCTAACTCCTGAGTGGACTATCTAAGTCTCTTCCAGTTGACTTCTATGTATCTCTCCATAGAATCCATGCTTTGGCCAAATGGCCTTGGCCTTGGCACTAGAAATACCACAAATACTCCATTCAGGATATGTATGGCAAGACCACATGGTGCTGTTGAAGCCATGTGAAGTGACAGCCCAGGTCTAAGGAGTTCATTAGCCAGATCCTCCTGAGTTGTTCTGGGTCAGTCCATCCTATCCTTGCACCTAGTCACACCCTCTGATTCCTAGGAGGCCTTGAATTTCTGCTTCGGGCTTTCTTTTGACCACCCTACCCACCCTGTCAGCAGCCCTCAGATTGGCTACCTCTTGCATGAGAAAATGGTCACCCTGATCTGGCTCTCTGAAATTAGTGCCTAAACTGTGTACGACTTTTCTGCCTCCTGGTTATAGTTCTCTCCAGTCCTAAAGTACCCAGAAGAAAAACTTACCATTCTGATTCTCCAGCAAGTGTGGTTTCCCAACCCCTCCTTCTCTGGTAGTCTTTTGAATTCCTCTAATTGTCTGTGGGACTCATTTGTGGGTGGATGCTAAAGTAATAGATCACACACGTTTCCCAGGAATATTGTGAGCTCTGTGAGAATTTCTTCAAGGCTCTTGGTACCTTCTGTGACCAGTGCAGTTCCTGCCTGCCAGAGTCTATGCAAGATTCATTGCAAGGGGGACTATGGACTGGCAGATGCCAGCTTAACCAAATGATCATAGGTAATCTCACAGCGACGCCATGGGGTAAACCAACACCATGTGCCCCCTGATATGCTGCACAGAGAAAGATGCAGCATCATTTTTATGTCACTTTTGCCAAAAATGGATAACCTTCATCTAGATAAGAGGGAACATGAAACAAACCAAATTGAGAGATAGTCTATAAATGACCTGTACTCTTCAATCATGTCAAGATCATGAGAGATAAAAATAGAGAAAGCTAAGAGACTAAAGTACTGTGACAATGGAATACAGTATGTGACCACAGGTTTGATCCTAGACCAAAAGATTTTTTTTTCCTGTAATAGACCTAAGTGGAAGAATTAACAGAATGTGAATAAGGCAAGATTTGATAATAGGTACCAGGTGTGATGGTGCACACCTGTAATTCCAGCACTCGGGAAGCTGAGGCAGGAGGATTGCTGCAAGTTTAAGGACAGCTAGGGCTACATAATGAGTTCAAGGCCAGACTGAACTACATAGTGAGACCTTGTCTCAAAACAAAACAAAACTATATATATATATATATATATATATATATATATATATATATATATATCTGACAATACAGTGACAATTATACTGTATTTATATAAGAGAATGAAATATATTGGGGTAAAGAAGTTTCGAGTCTGCATTTCACTCTTCAATGGCTCAAAGAAGATTGTATATATTATATATACATGCAACATAATGCAGATATATGTTTGTAACATACATATGAAGAGATGGATGAAGCAATTTGTGGTAAAATATTAACATTTGAGGACAAGGAATACAGAATTTTCAATAGTATTCTTTGTTTTGAGAGAGGATCACGCTATGTAGTTCAGGCTGGCTTTGAATTCACTATGTAGCCCAGGCTGGCCTCAAATTCATGGCAATCTTCCTGCTTCTACCTCCTGAGTGCTGCAATTATAGACATATGCCACCATGCCCAGCTTTAATACTATTTTCCCAATTTGAATTCTGAAATATGACAATGAAATTTTTTGCTTTTTAAAAATTTTTTGTAGTGTGGACTCTGATTCTGGGCTTCCCATGTTGGAATCCCAGCTTTTTCACTGACGAGTTGTATGATTTTAGGCAAGTTATTTAACCTTTGCTGAATTAAGTCTCCTTATCTGTAAGATAAGAATAAGGTACTTAACTCAGTGTAAGCTCTTGGTGGATGATAACTTCCCTTATTTTATTTTATTTTAATTTTTTGTGGCACCAGGGATCAAACTCACAACCTCACACCTGCCAGACAGGTGCTCAAGCCACTGAGCCAAACTCCCAGCTTTGGTTCTTTGAGGCAGGGTTGCAGTATGTAGCTCAGGCTGGCCTTGCACTCACGTTGTAGCCCAAGCCGGCCTCAAACTCACAATGCTCCTCCTACCTCAGCCTCCTGAGTGCTGGGATTAAAGGCGTGCGCCACCACGCCTGGCTGATAAATTCCATTATTAAAAGGTCTGGTCCATGTGCCCTACTGCTTATGATAAGGATGACGTTGGGGAGTCATGAATTAGCAGGATTAGTAGGTAGCATACACGGCAAGTCATGAATCTTGCCTACTTTTAGGGGGCCTCGCTAGCTGCCATGATCCCTGGAAGCCTGTGGAAGCTCGTGGCCCTGGTCTCTAAAATCATTAGGCTGGATTAAAGTGGGCTTAGTTAGCTTCGGTTCCCAATTCAGAGCGCTGCAAGTAGGTCATCTATCAGGTCCACTGGGGTTCTTTCAGATGCTTTCCCAGGATGAGCACATGGCCAGGTGTATCACATGCGCCTCAGACAGGATGCAGAAATCTCTCCTCTCTTCCTTAGGAGGGTTCCAGTTGTAATGAGGAACATTCTAAATAGCTCAGAATCTTATTTGTTCTGTTGACCCTGAGATCTCATTTCAGAATAATGACGACATGGAGGAGAGAGGGATAACCATGGGTCATCTAGACCAGTGATGGTGAACCTTTTAGAGCTTTCAATGATACAAACGTTCTGCTGCAGCACATGCGCCTTAGGTTCGCCACCACTGATCTAGACCAAGACCCTTATTTTTCTAAAGAGGAAACTGAGGCCTGGGAAGTTGATGAGACATGTTGAGGATTACTCCATGGGCTCTAGCACATGGAGGACTGGAGCAAGTCTCCTAACTCTGCTATCATTATCCTTTCTACTAGGCCATACTGCTTTGCAGCACTGTAATTGGTAAAGTCAAGGAACCATAGGAATGGTTGGCAATGCTCCCTCATCAGAGGCTTGTGCCCGTCAGAACGAAAGGGCTTCTGCACTGAAGCACTAAAAGGACCGCATGTTATGGCAACACAGGGAAAGCATAAGAGCAAAATTTGCAGATATTCAGGCAACAGTTCTCTGTGGGCCCATGTAGTGAATTTAATGACCCTTCAAATTTAGTTATGTTCATACTTCACTGGCCAAAATAAAGCACTTGGATTTCATTACACAGTTTGCTCCCTTGATATTTTTGATGGGGGGGAGAGCAAAAGGGGGGTACAGGGAGTCGAACTCAGGATCTCACACTCATCAGGCAGGCACTGTGCCCCTGAGCTATATTCCCAGTCCCACTCGCTTGATTTTTATATCCTCTTTCTTATTTTCTTAATCAAGATGGTTATTCTGTGGTCCAAGTTTTTGCCATACTGTTTCAGCAATCTTCCTAGTTTCTGCTTTACTTTGACCATCTTGGACTTGAGCTATTGTATGGCTTCTGTGTGAAGTTGACAGCTGTAGAAGGAAAATTAGGAGTTACTTTTATTTAGTTAGTTATTTTTTTGGAGATGAGGTCTCACTACGTAGTGCAGGCTGGCCTTGAACTCACTATGTAGCCCAGGCTGGCCTTAAACTCACAGCAATCCTCCTGCCTCGGCCTCCCAAGTGCTGGAATTACAGGCATGCATCATCATGCATGACCCAGGACTTACTTTTATTATTGATTAGTAAACCTATTTTCAAATAACTTGAAAGTAAACTTTAAAAACTATAGACTGTTGGAGCTGGACATTTCTTTAGCGCTCATCCCACCCAGTGAGGGCATTCCTTGTTGCCTATGACGCCTGAAAGTTGAAACACTTAAATTTTATCAAATCCTCCTGGAAGGAAGGCAGTATGATTAACGCAGAAATATAAGCATCCAGGAATCTGGAGCTTGTCCTTTTCAGTGTATGGCTGTCACTTTGAGGTAGGGCTTGAGGCTGAAGAGATAAGAAAGAAACTGATGGCAACCAAACTTTAGAGTACCTCCCCAAATGCAATCTGTTTTGACTGAAGCATTCACCCAAAAGAGAGCAAAGCAGATTTCTGAATTTACTATGAGGCTGTGTTATTTGCTTGGCAAGGTGTTAAGACACATTTTAGAATCTTGCTAGGCATCCAACTCTGGCAAGTGGCTTTAAGAAAAAAAATATATTTATATTTATCTCCAAAATATAAGGAAACAGCATCTTTGATTCTGAATTTTAAAACACTGGTATTTTAGAAGAGTTAAATGAACACATCCAAAATCCAGAAGCATGACTCTCAGCTCTTAGATCTGAAGGTATTCTGTTAAGTAAAGTGTTTAGATACCTAAGCTCTTGGATTCTGTCTTGATCAGAGTAATCCCTTTCTGTATAGAAAAATTATAAAATTCTAAGACATTTTAACACTTTGTCTTCAATTTAATATGAAAATTCTGCTAGAAATAGGAACTTGTTTTTCAGTAGCCCTTGGCTTCCAGCAGAAATATGCAGCCTGCCACTCACCCTCAGAGCAGGCCCAGAGTCAGCTGCCTTCAGATGTTTCCAGATGTGCAATGGGCAGAGCCTCTGAGGGTCACCATTTGCTCAAAGGGAAAATGAAGAAGAAACAAGCACCCAGAAATGAGAAGTTCTATTAAGTTTTAAGATGGCAAGTATTCGTTTTGTTTTGTTTTGTTTTTCGGTACCAGGGATCGAACTCATAACCTTGTGCTTGCCAGGCAGGTGCTGTGCCGCTGAGTTATATTCCCGGCAAGGAGGAAAGTTTTGAAGATTAACAATATCAAATAAGCATGTGAAAAGATGTTCCATATCCTGCGTCATCAGAGAAATGCAAATTAGAACAAGATACCACTACTTATCAATGACAGTAGCCAAAATTTGGAACACTGATAACACTGAATTGTGGTGTGAATGTTGAACAATAGGAACTCTCACTTATAACTGATAGGAGTCTAAAATGGTACAATCACTTTCAAAAACAAGTTTGGCAGTTTCTTTGAGAAAACTAAACAGCTGGGCGTGATGGTGCACACCTGTAATCCCAGCACTTGGGAGGCTGAGGAAGGATGATCACTGTGAATTCAAGATCAGCTAAGGCTACAGCGCCTATGTACCACTCTGACGGAAGAATTTTTGAAAATGGGATGTGCTACTTGTGTGAGGATGAAGAGATACTTGGGAAGTCTGTGCCTTCCTCCTAATTTTTCTGTAAATTTAAAGCTACTTTAAAATAATAGAATTGTTTAAAAAATAGAATCAAGAACTTGGTTAAGTGACCATAATGTAAAAGTAAAAACTCGAAAGCTGTAGGTGTGGAGTCAAACAGATCCAAATACCTCAATTTTTTTTTCCTTGTAAGTCTGACTTGGTTTGTTTCATTCTATGCCTTCTGCCTCCATCTGAATTCAGGATCTCATGATCTCATTCTGAGCTATTACACTTGTTGGCTAAGTACTCTTTTTTTTTTTTTTTTTTTGGTACTGGGAATTGAACTCACAACCTCGCACTTGCCAAGTAGGCACTGTGCCACTGAGGTATCTATATCCTGGGTCCCAGCTAAGTAATTTTAAGTCTCTTCCTCACCCAATCCACAATTTACACTGCTGTCAAGATTGTTTTAAGAGGAGTAGTAGAAGGAGAAGAAAGAAGGAGGAAAAGAAGAGAAGCAGCTTTGTAAAAAATGAGAGACAACCAGGATGTCTAACTCAAGGTAAATACTTTGGTTCAGCCCTGCGATAGATTATTTGTAGCCACCAAAGGCTATGCAGTCATTGAAGGCTGAACTTTAAAAGAGCTCTTCATGAGCTGGTCAATGGCCCTACTTTGGTACTGGTTGACAAAGTGGCATTACCTATGCGATCTCAATGAGGTCTCCAGGATCTGTGTATAAACTTAACTATGCCCTTCACTTTTGGGAAGGTGAAAAGATATTGTCTATACAAACAAACAAACAAAAAATACTTGGTATAGACCAGACTTTTCCCAACTGGATACTATGAGAGATTGATGCTCTAAGGAATCTGTGATGGTTAATTGTATGTGCCAAGTTGACTGGGTTAAGGGACACCCACATAGCTGGTAAGATATTATTTTGGGTGTGTCTGTGAGAGTGATTGAGAAGAGATTAGCATTTGAATCAGTAGACTACGTAAAGATCTGCCGGGTCATCATTCAATCTATTGAGGGTCCAAACGGAACAAAAGGATGGAGTAAGGGTGAATTCTCTTTCTCTCTTCTTGAATGGAAACACTCATCTTCTCTTGCTCTTAGACATTAGAATTCCTAGTTTTGAGGCCTCTGATTCAGGGTCTTACATCAGTGCCCCCCACGACACCAGTGATCAGGCCTTTGGACTCACACTGAATTATGCCACTGGCTGCCTGGTTCTCCAGCTTGCAGATGGCATATGGTGAAACTTCTTGGCCTCCATAAATGTGGAAGCCAATTTCCACAATAAATCTTCCCTTATATTTCTCTCTATAGCCTATTGGTTCTAAGAGATCTCTGACTACACTGACTAATACATTCACTAGATATGTTAAGTGAAATTTATGAGAAGCCATTGTCTTGGGCTGGGCTCCTCTGCTAGGCCCAACAGAGCAAACCAAAGAGAGTCACTCTTGCTAAGGGCCACATAATCAGACTCAACATTGTGCTGATGGCTGTTGAGATCTGTCCCCCTCTCCCTAGAGCAAAGAGTCCTCAAACTGGACACTACCAAGTGTTCCTTAATGTCCTGAAGAGAAATGCCTGGATCTGGAGTTCACACCGGGGGACAGAGTCCACATAGCCCGAGAAATGGGATATTGTGAAGGGAGGTCATTGTCTGAATTGTCTTATCAAACTGCCCAAAGGACTTGACCAGGTTCCTACATGGAAAGGTTGACTGAGATGGCAGACATCTGCCCCTAGTGTTTTGGGGTAGAGGTGCAAGATTTTACCTTGTGCCCCTGAACAAAGACACCCTAAGCAGAGATGGGCCTTTTCTGTTTTAGGAAAAGATTCAGCGTAAGGTAAGGACTTGGGGACCAGGGGGCAACCGAGGCTTAGTGATTTGGTAAATGTCAGTGTGTGAGCCATAAGAAGACAATGCAAATGATAAGAAAAGGAAAGTTCAGAGGGTGTGGGCAAGGTCTCCAGGGAACCTCAAACCATCATGGAGAGAAAGAAGTGCTGCTGAGATTCCAGTGCATTTTGAGGGTCTGGAGCATGAGCTTTATTCATCATCATAATGAACCTTATTTCTTCTTTTGGGTGACATAGGCCAATGCAAGTTATTTGTGGAACAAACTCTCAAATCCAGGATGGTCTTTCCAGTTACTATCTTTTCAGGGCCCATCTCACAAAGATGGGAAGGCATGACATGTGCTTTGCCCTCTTCCTTTCTCTTAGAGATGCTTAACCTTTGAGCAAAAGAATTTGTCCCTTTTAGCAGGTAGGATGCCTCTATTTGCAAGGTGGTTGTGTGAGAATGTTGCTGTTCACAGAGAACCAGAGAGCAGGCAGGCTTGCTTCAGGAGAGGGAGATGGGAGCAGGGTGTCCCTTCTAGCACTCCGAAAGAATGGCCACTACCACGATGCAGGTACAGGGAAGCCTGCCCTCTTTCTCCCTGCCCCGGGCTGTACTACTGTGCAGCCAGGGCCCCATTACCTGCAAAAAGTCTAACCATCCGCTCCCTGCTCATGGACTGAGTGGCACTATCCCTCTCATGGAACTCATGATTTGCCTTCTTACATGAACAATCAGCTCCTTGCCCATAAGACAGAGTGTCTCACTTTCTTGGTCTATGAGTCTTCCCTCCCCGCAAAATTGATAAGTCATCTATCTTTGGTTTTGGTAATTTATTCAAAATAAAGACATACATTCACTTTGTATCTTACAAATCAGGCATTCCTGACTCTGAAATGATTTTCTGGGTTCAGTGTCTCAGAACTATAATAATTGACTTGGCAATACGAAAAGTCATTTACAAGCAAAGTATGATGAGGCTCCTCTTCATTTGATACTAGAAATGTCTCCCATAAATCTAGCTTATTAAAACGAGTCTCTCATAATATTTATGCAATTTCCAAATGAGATGGTCATAAACCTGCAATAAAATATTAAGTCTATTCTCTGCTGATCATAATGATGCAAATATTGATGTGGGCTCACTAAGATACACCACAAACATGCTCATCAAAATGAATAGATGGTAATATTGAAATATTTCTTTGTACCATAAATGAGATTATGTGCTTTATTTTTCTCTTAGTCTTCTCTAATGAGGAGAGACATCTTTTGTGTTTATGAATGTGATATTCACATGTCTTCACATTTTTTATGACGAAGTTTCTATATAATGTATTCTCACACGGTCACTCCCCAATAAACATACTTTCAAGGCACCTTGCTAGATACTTTAGGGAATAAAAATTCAACAAAGTGATTCTTTTTTTTTTTTTCCAGTACCGGGGATCGAACTCACAACCTTGAGCTTAAGCCACTGAGCCAAACTCCCGGCCCTAGTTTTTTTGAGACAGGGTCACACTATGTAGTTCAGGCTGGCTTTGCTCCCATTGTAGCCCAAGCGGCTTGGGCTACAACAAAGTGATTCTTAATGCTCCCAAGTTTGAACTGTGGGGTGAGAGTGGGGAATAGGATAAGGATATGAGAAGAGCTAAACAAAATGGTATCTAAGAGAATAAATGTAAAATAAAGGTGCACTCATTGTGCTATGATGGTGAAGAAAAAGGAGCAATTACTCCAAGCTAGAGAACTAGAGTTTCATGAGAAAACAAACAAGTAATTCATCCCAATCAAGGAAAGTCACCATTTTATTTTATTTTTTATTTTATTTATTTTTTTTGTGGCACCGGGAATCAAACTCACAGCCTCGCACCTGCCAGACAGGCGCTTAAGCCACTGAGCCAAACTCCCAGCCCTGGTTTTTTTGAGGCAGGGTCACACTATGTAGCTCAGGCCGGCCTTGTGCTCGCATTGTAGCCAAAGCTGGCCTCAAACTCACAATGCTCCACCTACCTCAGCCTCGCGAGTGCTGGGATTAAAGGCGTGCGCCACCACGCCCGGCTGAAGTCACCATTTTAAACAACTACCCAAGTTTCCCCTCAACATAGCAAGTCAATACCGTCCCAATTTTCCTATACTGTATCAATTTTCTTCTTAAAGGTGAACTTGATAGTGACTTCTGCTGTCATTTAGTAGAGAAGAAATGAAAAGTTGTATTTAGCACAGAGAATGAGAGCATCTATGTGAATATAATTGACGAAGCGCGAAGTGACTTAACAACCCTAAAGCATTTATTCATCTCTGTGTGTCATCAAATGAATGTGAAGGGGGTCATTGGTGACTGTAGGGCACTTGTAGTTGACCTGAGCACTCACACACCCTCTCTCTGGCAGAGTTCCCCAAAGTTAGCACCACAGCAACTTCCAGCTAGGTCTTGACTCTAGGGATCGAGTTCTGATAAAAGCCAAACCTGCAACAAGACAACCTCGCTCTCAGCAGTTTCCTTACTGCTGATCCCCTTGGAAAGGATCACCACTAACTGAGCCCAGTCATGTCTTCCCTTCCCATGTTTCAGGTTCATCCAAAAATAAGTACCCGGTCAGCGTACTCGTGAAATCTGATGCATTCTGGGGAGATGCCATGAAGGCTCAGTCGCTGGCTAGGTTGGGAAGCTTGATCCATGGCTGGCCCTGTGGCACATGCTTGTACTCCCAGCTATTTGGCAGATTGAAGCAGGAGGATTGCAAGTTCGAGGCCAGTTTAGGTGACTTAGCAGGATCTTGCCTCAAAATCAAATTAAAAGGGGATAGATGTATAGCTCCAGTGGAAGACTGTCTGCCTAGTAAGGGTGACACCCTAGGTTCCATTCCCAGTACCAACAAAAATTTAAAAAATTTAAAAAGGAAGATGAAGAAGAAGCTCCATCTGGCAGTATAATGGTATTTATTGTCCACTTCTCAGGCAGAGTCACCAACTGTGGTGTTTTATATCATTCACTACTGAGATGGAGTCTATTTCCTGCCTGCGAGCCAGCCTTGAGTAAAGCTCTCTACTGAATACACTGTAGAGGAAGTGATGTTGAATAACTGCTAACTCTGGGTCATAAAAGACAGCCCAGCTTCTGCTAGGCTCTTATTCTTTATAGAATACCACCTGCCTTGGAATTCTGAAGTCTTAATGTAAGAAGTCTGGGTATCTGGAGGCCACCATGTTAGAAAGACACTTGGAGAGACCACATATTGCTAAAGAGACTCACCTGAGGAGCTCCAGCTGTCCAGTCCCCAGCTATCTGAATCTTTCCAGCATCAGGCATGCAACATGTGTGAACAGTGAACAGTGGGGCAATGCTGAATCCCAGAAATTAAGATCCAGCATTTGCACCACCTTTGTTGATGCCAAGGGAAGCTGGCTGTTACAGATTAAAAACTGGTAGTCAACTTAACACCAGCTGAATTAAATCAGCATAGTGCTGAGTGTAGATGGCCCACCTGAGGAAAGTTGGCAGCATAAAAAGACACGTGGAGAGGAAGAGCGAGGCATTGTGGGGTCTCCTAAGTGTTGCTGTTTGGAGCCGTTGGTTCTCCTGGAGAAGCTTGTCATGGTTAGCTTCTCCGATATGAATTCGGCCATTCTGATAGGAGGAACTTGGGACCTTGTCGTTGAGAGTGGCTGCGGTTCACTCTGGGGGAGCTCTGGTCCTTTGAGCATCACTTCCTGGCTCCGGAGGGGAAGATGTGTGCTGTTTAATCTCCAGGAAAAGCTTGTCACGCTGGCTTCCTGACATGTACTCGACTGTTCTCATCATCAGAGGAGCTCGGGACCTCATTGTCGCTGAGGATGGCTGTGGTACTTTTCGTGGGAGCCCTGGTCCTTATTTTGAGCGTCACTTCTTGGCTCCAGTATAGAACGCTCAACCTACTGGCACAGCTCCTTCATCCGCTGGCATAGACTTTCTAGTTTCCACCGCTGACCTTTGGGCCTTCCCAGCGCAGATCCATGAAATAGATCCATGAGTCAATGTCGTGGGCTCTAGGCCTCCAGTTGGACTTGTGGGAGGCATTGTCATGGGCTTTGGATCTTTAGCTGGACTCATGCAGGACATTACGGTGGGATCCAGGCCCTTGACTGAATTTTCTAGGTCTTTAGTGTTGTGGACAGATTTCCTACACTTTCTTGTATTTAACTCTGGGTGACCATCATAAAATAATATTATAAATTCTGTGTCCTATGTGTAATTGTTCTCCTTGCAACTCCTGACTACAGCACTGGTCGTTGGATCAATCATCCCATTTGACACAGTGGAGCAGAGATGAGCTGTCCCTGATGAACCCAGCCTACAAGTGCATGTGTGTGAGCAAAATGAATGCTGTTGTTTTAAACCATTAAGGTTTCAGGTGGTTTATTCTGCAGCCAAATTAACTGGAGTACCTACTTAAATTTGCCATACAGTTGATTTTTTTTTCCCTGAAATGATCAATCGGACTGTTGTGTAGCAAGTGAAAAAAAATAGAGCCAGGCTTCTTGCTATTTTGGGAGATTAAGTTTCTAGTGTGGGTCTTCGCATTGGAGACATAGAGACCACAGTCATTTCAATCTTATTTAGAAGCAGAAAAGTTGGCTGATTTGTCCCCCTCTCTTTATTATCCATAGTAAAATCAGGATCTCTGTGTATTTGGTTTCTTTTTCTTTTTTTTTTTTTTTGTACCTGGGATCGAACTCACAACCTTATGCCTGCCAGACAGGCACTTAAGCCACTGAGCTAAATCCCTGGCCATATTTTTTGAGTCAGGGTCTCACTATGCAGTTCAGGCTGGCCTTGAACTCACTTTGTAGCCCAGACTGGTCTCAAACTCACAATGATCCTCCTGCTTCAGCCTCCGGATCTCTGTGTTTAAATTCAGATATTTTTTTCACAATTCCATGTGAGTTATGTTGCAGCATGCTTTCTTCTTCTTGTTCTTTTTCTTCTTTTTGATACTGGGAATCGAACTCAGGACCTTGTACTTGCCAAGCAGGTACTGTGCCACTGAACTATATCCCTGGCACATGCTTTCTTCTTTACAAGGAAATGGTTTAATTGATTTCTGGTATCCAACATCACGCACTGTTCATTTTGAAATCACAAATTTTAATGGTGATTTATCTATAAAAAAGTTATCTCTAATTTTCTCTTTCTGTGGCAGAAAGCTGCTGAGTCAATAAGAATCTTAATGCTATTCCCCCTTCCCCCAGTCCCTACATATTCATTTGCTGATTGAAAGGGAGCCCAGGTTTTTGACTCGTTGGAAATAGCCTAAAATAGATAGGTAAAGACTTACAGTCAACTGGAGGCTTAAAAATAAAAAGTAGGCCAAGTGCGGTGGTGGACACCTATAATCCCAGCACTTGGAAGGATGAGGCAGAGGACTGCTGTGAGTTTGATGACAGCCTGGGCTACACAGTGAGTTCAAAGTCAGCCTGAACTACATAACAAGACCTTGTCTCAACCCCTGCCCCAAAAGTAAAGAGATAATATGAAGAAGGGAAGCGATATTTCTGTTATTACAAAATTATATTTTAGGAGACTTGACCCTGTAGAATACGGCCGTAAACTGAGACATGTGAATGCAGGAAAGAAAACAGCACTGTCACTATAATGAGATAATTAACTTATAAGAGAAAAATTTTAGCCGGGTATAGTGACACATGCCTGAAATCCCAATACTTGGGAGGCTGAGGGAGGAGGATCTCCATGACTCTGAGGCAAGCCTAGGCTATATAGTGAATTCAAGACCAGCCTGGAACACATAGCAAGACCCTGTCTCAAAAACACTAGAAGAAGGGGAAGAGAGGAAAAAGAGAGAGAAAGAGAGAAAGAGAGAGAAATTAATTTTTCTATTTTGCTCATGGTTTTGGATTTTGCAGTCCAAGCAAAATTGGAAGGGTCAGTGCTGGGTGGTAATGGTGGGGAGCATGTGACAGGGCAAACTGCTCACTTCATTGCCAGGAAACAAAAGAGAGAAAGGAAGCCAGGTGTTGTGGTGCACACCCGTAATCCCAGCACTCGGAAGGCTGAGGCAGGAGGATCGCTGAAAGTTTGAGACCAGCTTGGGCTACAAAGTGAGCTCAAGGCCAGCCTGAACTGCATAGCCAGATGCTGTCTCAAAAAGACAAAAAAAAAAAAAAAAAAAAAAAAAAAAAAAAAAAAAAAAAGAGGGGAAGGAGTTGGAGTCCCACAGTCCCCTCCCAAGGCACGACAGGACACTAGGTTCCATCTCTTAAAGGTCCATGGCACCTTCTAACAGTGCCAACTGGAAACACACAGGGCTTGGAAGATATTCAAAGTCTCACAGCTTATACCTGAATGGTCCCTCAAAGCCTCATGCACTCAGATGGGGGCTTGTAGAAGGTGATTGGATTACAGGGGTGCTACAGTTGCCTTGGTGTTGGGAGGTGGGGCCTGGTTGGAAGAGGCAGGTCACTGTGAGTTTGGTCTGGAAGGGTGTTTCTCCCTCCCAGGTTCCTCCTTTCCCTGGCTGCTTCCTGGCTGCCGAGCAGCCGTTTCCCTGCTCTGCCCTCTGCCATGCCATCCTGCCTTGGTGCCAGTGGACCACGGACTGAAAATATGATCCAAAGTAAACTTCTCCTTTAAACTGTGGGTGTCAGTGTTGTGTCCCAGCAATGAGAAAGGAACCAAGGCAAAATCCAAACCATAGCAGCAAAGGCCTAGAAATATTTTGTAAGCGTTAGGGAGCTCTCATCATTTATTCATAGTCAAGTTCCCCAGCTTTCACTCAGTGACTATTTCTTCATAAAGCAGTACATTTTAGCTTCCAAATTTGCAAATATTCTACACATTGTAATATTCTCAATATTGTAATATTCTCAGTTATGGATTTTTTAATCCATGGAAGATTAGAATTAGCAAATAAGCAAAGAGGTGAGGAACTTACTGAAAACAGTTGCTAGAGATAGGCACAGCAACAACAATGGGAAACAATATCCGAGAACATGAGACCAAAAATTTAAACATGACATCAAAGCCGGGCGTGGTGGCGCACGCCTTTAATCCCAGCACTTGGGAGGCTGAGGTAGGCGGAGCGTTGTGAGTTCGAGGCCAACTTGGGCTACAACGCGAGCACAAGGCCAGCCTGAGCTACACAGTGCGACCCTGCCTCAAAAAACCAGGGCTGGGAGTTTGGCTCAGTGCCTTAAGCGCCTGCCCTGGTAGGCGCAAGGTTGTGAGTTCAATCTCCGGTGCCGCAAAAAAAAAAAAAAAAACAAAAAAACATGACATCAAAAATTAAAACATGTGCAGGCTGGTGCCCCTGCTATAGGGGCAAACGGTTCTACATACCCCAATAGTTCAGGAAAGCATCAGTGAAATCCAAAAGGATAGGTACAGTAGTCCCTCGTTATCTTCAGGAGAGATGTTCCAAGATCCCCAGCTGATACCTGAAACCATAGGTAGATCAAACCCTATATATACTATGTTTTTTGCCATATGCCCTCAAAATTGTTACATAGTATCAGAGGTTGTCTGTTCTCCCATGTTTATATACTGGCCCCTCCTTTGTATCTCCACTCTTGCGCTTCCAAGACATTTTCAAATAAAATAAGGGTTACTTGAAGATAAGCACTATGATACCATGACAGTCTAATGATCAAGACAGCTACTAAGTGACTAAAAGGAAAGTAGCATATACAACATGGATACACTGCAAAAAGGAATAATTCATATTTTAAGTGGGACGGATCAGGACAGCATGAGATTTCATCATGCTACTCAGAACTCCATACAATTTATAATTTACAAATTGCTTATTTCAGGAATTTTCCACATAATATTTTCAGATCAAAGCTAATGGTGGGTAATTACAACTGTGGAAAACAACACCGTGAACACTATAATGGTTAAATTATGTCAGGATACTCCTTATAAATTCAAGAAATCATATTTCAGAGGGACTTCCTGGGAAATGGACTATGAAAAGCCTTGATATTTAAAGAGATCAAGTTCAGTTACCTAGAAAAATTGCTCATGTGATTGAAAGTAGAAGAGAGACTATTAGAGAGGAGGAAGGAGTTCAAGGGGAGGAAGAAGGGAAGGACAAGAGGAATAATGGGGGTGGGAAATAACAAAGTATGTTCTATGCAAGTACAAATATACATATACAAATAACCTACTACTCTGTATAACCGATATGCACTAATAAAAAATTACTCGTGTGGAAACATTTTCTCATACATTGGTTAAATTGGTACTTTCTGTATCATGAATATTTATCTGAAGTAACCGTGGAAGTCATGTTGATCAGAGTGTGGTCTCAATTTTTTTTTTTTTTTTTGTACTGGGGATTGAATTTATGACCTCACACTTGGCAGGCAGGCACTTGTGCCACTGAGTTAAATCCCGGCCCCTCAAATTTTTGTTTTCGATGAGATTGTAAGGTTATCTTTTTGTTCCTTTTTGTCCATCACCTCTCCTTTCCTTTGTATGCAAGACTGCTTTCTTCTATGAGATTCCCCTTTGAGGAGAACTGCCATCTTTTTATAGACCCTACTTCCTTGACTACAGTGATGGGCCAGAGGTCACATCTGATCATGCTGGCCTGACTCCTGGCCACAGCGATAGTACTCAAGTAAGGATGAATTTGTGACTTAAGACAGGCTCATGCCCTCCAGGATAATTCTATTGAAATAAAGCAAAAAGGTTGCTTTTCTATTGGTTAGTGAAACTGAATGGATATAAGGTCCAGAGTCCTCAGGGCTGTGGTCCCTGACTCTGGAAAAAGCTGGCCTGAGAATATGTTACAGATGTGCAGAGGACAGATGCAGAGGGAGCCTACTGGTTCTGAGGAACTGTGACCTCTGAGGTGCCTGGAGCAGTCCCAGTATTGCCTCTGTGAGTCCTGTTTTTAAGCAAATCTATTGATTCTAGGAACTACTTACACTGTCCTTTCAATGAATTCACTTTTGCATAAACAATTCCAGTTGGCTTTCTAGCATCTCTACCTGAAGGGCTCCTGTGTAGTACAAGGAACTTTGAAAATTGTGTGAGGCTCCATTGAGCTGATTGGTGAAATACTGAGGGTCTGACATAGTTGCCGAGAGAGGAAAACTAAGAAGCAACTCTGTGTAGATGACAGGAGTTGGTATCTCTCAAGCCATGTGATTTAAAGGAAATGCTGTTGGCCTAACCAAAGGAGGAGATTGTAAAGGCTGAAGCCGGAGTCCACAGAGCAATCTGCTTTATCAGATTTCCCTTTTCTGAGTAATTTAAATTGAATGCTCAGTCTTACTCCCAACCCCCCGTCCTGATTCCTGGGAGCACACTGGCCACGCACCATTCCAACTCAAAGAGAATGAGAAGGGCACTTGCAGCTCTGATTTTCTGAATCAGCCAGTCTGAATCTCCAGTCTCTCTTTTTGTCCACCAGTGGCATTTCCTTGTGACCACAAGAGAAGGAAACGGAATTTACTACTAAAGGCTTCTCCGTTTGGTGACAAGTTCGTAAACAATGTGGAGATGACTAATGCTGCATAGTTTGTTTTACTTCATGTTAGTAATTGAAAATGGTGAGGTTCAATTTGGAAATTTGACTCCTGCATGTAACATATACCAATCATTCCAAATCTCATTATTCCTCTTACGTACCCTGTTTTACATGATTGACATGTATCATTTTATTTAATCCTCGTAACTCATGAGATAGGCACAAATATTTCCATTTTAGAAATGAGCAGGTTGAAGATGATGGAGGTTAAAAAGCTCAAAGTAGATGCTTTGTACAAGATAGAGCCAGGATTTAAACTCAGGCAGCCTGATTCCAGAACCTTCTCTCCTAATCACCATACTATATTGCCTTCTGGACACAGGGCACTGGCCAGAACAGTTAGCTGAAGATTTCCATCTGTCCAGCTTTCTGGTACCCTCAGTGCTGGCCCCATAGAGTGGGGAGGCAGATTTGGGGAGGAAGAGTCTAACCACTCTGCACTCTGTGGGAAGCCCCTGTTGTCACCTTCTGTTTAGTCCACGTGCTCAGGTTTGTTTGCTTGCTACTGACCGAATCAAAGGAGGCCACTAATTTTGATAAAAAGCAAAAAAGATTTGTTCAAAACTAGTTCTGAGGAGAGGAAGGGACCTCATTTTGCTGTGCTAGTTAGACTATAATTTCTGTGTTATTTAGCTCAGGCCTGCTAACCAACTCTCATGTTCCTCAAACTCCACTGGTGAGAGGGTAATTTGGTACAGTCATCTGGAAACCCATTTGAAAGTATGTAGAAAGAACTCTAGAAATATCCATGCACTCTTGTTATTGGTTTTTGGATCCTGAAGATTCTTTCCAGGGATTCTTTCTGGGCTCTTGGTGTTCTGAGCAAAGAATTGGATAAGTCACATGAAAAAGGTAACTGGGATATACGTTTACTAAAGGCGGGAAAAGAAGTACCCTCTGCAGAGTGAGAACAGGCCACTGACAAAGTCCACTGTGACCTCAAGGTTAATGGTAGGAGTCTTTTGTATCTCCTGTTTATTGACCTAACATCAGATCTAGGCTGCCCTACTGAAAACCCTCTTGATTTTGTGCCAGATATAAATAAAGAATTGAAGATAGCATTTTCTGATTGGTCCAGGTGCAGGGTTTGGGAATTGTGTCCTGTGCATGTGTCCTGGGTCTCCATGATTGACAGGGCACACTCACTTGCTCAACCAGTTTGCCCCACTTTATAAATACTATTTATTTATTTATTTTTTTGGTACCAGGAATCAAACTCAGGACCTCACAATTGCAGGCAGGCTCTGCGCCACTGAGCTAAATCCCCAGCCCTTTGCCTCACCTTAATCTCCTACCTCACCTTGACCAAAGAAGTTTTCATGAGGAGATAATGAAAAGTGCAGACTAAATATTATGCACAATGGATTTTTAGCTCAGTGCTCTTCCTTAAAATTAAAAGTTTGAAATGACCTTGGTTTTATAGTTTTAACAGGAATAGACTGAGTGTCATTTTCCCACCTAATCAATTCTTTATAAAGTGTATTGGTTAGCTATTGCTGTGAGACAAATTGCCCCAAGAGTTGGTAGCTTAAAACAACAATGGTTTGTGATTTCTCTTGATTATGTAGGTGAGTGGAGTGGTTTTCTAGGTCTCAGTTATGTGACTGCAGACAGTTGAGAGCTCAACAGGGAATTAGATGGCTTCACTCAAACATCAAAGGCCTTGGTGTAGGCTGTAGTTCTCCTATGGCCTATCTTCCTCCAGTAGCTGAGTCAGCTTCTTTCCAGTATGATGGTCTCAAGGTGTTGTTCGAAGAAACAGGAAGTGTAAGCTGAATAATCTCTCAAAGTTTAGTCTCACAAGTTGCACAATGCCTCTTTCAACACCTTCCATTGGTTGAAACAAATCATAAGGCTCAATTCAAAAGGGTGGAAAAACTGACTTGCTCTCTCTCTCTCTCTCCCCTCTCCCTCTCCCTCTCCATTGCCATCATCTCCATCTCCATCTCATCTCCATCTCATCTCCATCTCCATCTCCATCTCATCTCCATCTCATCTCCATCTCCATCTCCATCTCATCTCCATCTCCATCTCATCTCCATCTCCATCTCATCTCCATCTTCATCTCTGTCTCTATCTCTATATCACCATCATCTCTGTCTCTCTCATCTCTATTTTGATAGTACTGGAGGTTGAACTCACAGTCTTTTCACTGAGCTATGTTCCCAGCCCTTAAAAAAAAAAACTTACGATTTTAAGACAGGGTCTTGCTAAATTGTGAGTTGCTTAGGCTGGGCTCGAATTTGTGGTCTTCCTACCTCAACCTCCTAGAGTTCTGAGATTGTAGGTGTGGGCCACAGTGGATGCAAGGAGTGGCAGCATCTCATGGCCAAGGGGTATGACTAGACTGTAGGGAGATGTGATTCAACAGTATCCACTATCATGTTTATCAACCAAAGGAGGTAAGGAAGTACAGCCAAGACTAAGAAGGATTTGGGAGCTATGTAATGAAGAGTTAACTTCTCCCAAAGAGGTCTAGCTTTCACACTCTGCTACTGGGAGGTGCTATCTAAGCCTCTGGAATGTCCGGGTTGACAGTAGTGTCTTTTATTTTTCCCTTTGGGCCTTTGGCACAGGACAGTCTAACTATATGTATTACGATAGGGACTTTGAACCATGTCATGTCATTTCTGACCTACAAATTTCCCATGTTATTCAGATGAAGATTAAAAGTGAGCCACATGAGCGGTATATGATGGAGTCTCAGTGAAAACTCTGGACACCAAAGGCTCAAGTGAGCTTCCTGGTTGGAGATATGTTTTGAATATTGTCACACTTCAATATTGGGAGGGTAAAGCATCGCTATGGATGACAGAAACTTTGTGTCTGGGACCCTCTCAGATTTCACCCTATGCATCTCTTCCTGTGGTTGGCTGTAATGTCTATCTTTTCATTAAGACTGTAATGCTATGCAGAGTGCTTTACTTAAAGTTCTATGAGTCATTCTGGTACATTATTAAATCCAAGGGAGTCTGTGCAGATCCTAAACTCTGTAGCCAGCTGGTCTGAAGTGAGAGTGGCTTTGGGTACCCTGAAAGTTGCAGCTAGAGTGAAAAGTAAGGACAGTTTGTGAGACTGTTCCTTCTGACTAGGCAAAAGGGTAAAGTCCCTGCACACAGTATCAGAAGTCTTGAGCAGTCTCGGCCATCTGAAGGATTGTGCCCTTGCTATAGCTTGTGTCTTGATGTCTCCCCAAAGCCTCATGTGATTATGGGGGGTGGGCTTTTTGGAGGCAGCTGAATCTAGAGTTTGTGATTGATTCATAGTATAAAGCTGGGATGAAGGGTGTGACTGCTACACCTGCCCTAGGGCCACTACCTTGTATACAATATAAGGGAGGGAAAGAGGTTTGCTCTCTCCCTCCTCTCCTGTTGCTTTTGGTATCTTCTGCAGCCATGAACTGTGGCCCTTCTGCCATGCCACCCTGCCTTGGAGCCAGCTGATTATGGACTGAAACCTCTACAAACTGTGAGCTAAATAAACCTTTAGCCTTGGATGTAGGGTATTTTGTCTCAGCAAAGGAGAGAAAAGTAACTAAGACACCCCTTAATGTTGAGTTTGGTTAACCATGAACCATGGTCACTCTAGGGACTGGATTGGACTTCAATAATAAAAACAACAAAGATAATAGTAGCACTTTATATAACACTCAGTGGGAGAGCTATGCCTTTAAATTCTTATCTCTGGTTGGTGCCTTGAGTCATTGGGTTGTGGTGAGAACTGAAAACTCTGTTGAGGGTGACTGGGCCTTATTGTTAAAATGAGGCATTTAATCTTCTACATTATTCAAAATGAATACTGAGGCAAAATAAAATTAAAAGAATTCACTATACCATTCAATGGAATATATTCAACCATAAAAAGAAAGCAGTACTGATAGATGCTACAACGTGTCTGAACCATGAAAACATTGAACTAAGTGAATGGTGACAGCCATTATATATAATTTCCAGAAAAGGCAAATCTATACAGTTAGATTAATCATAGCCAGGGGCTGGAGAAGGGGGAACTGGGAATGACTGCCAATGGGTAAGGGGTTTCTTGCTGAGGTAATGAAAATGTTCTGAAATTAGATAATTGGAATGATTTATAGCTTTTTTTTAGAGCAGTATATATATATATATATGTATATGTATATGTATATATATTTTGCTGCACAGGAGATTGAACTCACAATCTCACACCTGACAGACAGGTGCTTAAGCCACTGAGCCAAACTCCCCGTCCTAGGTTTCTGAGGCAGGGTTGTACTATGTAGTTCAGGCCGGCCTTGCACTCGCATTATAGCCAAAGCTGGCCTCGAACTCACAATGCTCCACCTACCTCAGCCTCCCGAGTGCTGGGATTAAAGGCGTGCGCCACCATGCCCTGCTAGAGCAGAATATATTTATTGAGAGAAAGACAGCTTCTGTCTGAGACAGAGACAGAAGGGGTCCCGAGTGGATTGCCAAAGACTCTATCTTTTCTAGGGATGATTTACAACTTTGTGAGTATACTAAAACCACTGAATTATATATGAATGGGGAAAATTTTATGGTATATGAGTTATTTCTCAATTAACAGAGAATCCCCAAAAATTAACAGTAAAAAAGAACCCAACTAAAAATGTCTAGCCAGGGATATAGCTCACTGGCATAAGTGCCTGCCTGGCAAGCACAAGGTCCTGAGTTTGATTCTTGGTACAAAAAAAAGTCTAGAATTCAGAAGAGACATTTTATTAAAGAAGACATATTGATGTATCAATCACTTTTATATTGCTGGGATAAAATACCTGACATATACACAATTTAAAGGAGGAAGGACTTATTTTGGTTCATGGTTTCAGAGGGTTTAGTCCATGGTCGGCTGCTCTAAGGCAGAAATATCATGGCAGAGGGACTTGGAAGAAGAAAACTACTCACCTTACAGTGATTAGAAGATGAATGAGAGGAAAAAAACTTGAGAGGAAGGGGCCAGACACAAGTCATATTCTTCAAAGACATAACCCCAGTGACACATCTAATCCAATTAGGTCTCACCTTTCATTAAACCCATGAACTATTAACTCATGAATGGGTTAATCCACTTGATGAAGTTGGAGCCCTTCTGGCACACTCAGTTCCTCAAATGCTACAAAGCCTTTAAAAGCTATGAGGCTTTGGGGGCACATTTTGGATTGTAATCATAACAACAAATAAACACAGGGAAAGGAGCTAGGAAATTAATCACTAGGAAAATTTTCATGAAACCCACAATAAAATACCACACTCATTATATTGAATAATCTTTCAAAAAATAATGAGCGCCAAGTGGTGGAGAGGACGAGGAGCAACTGAAACTCTCATAATTTGATGTTGGAAATACAACCTGTGGAGAGCCGGCACCCGGCCACCACCCAAAGATGGCGCCTGCTTCCTGCTGCGGCTGATAAACATGCGGCTGCTATCCTGCCAAATATGCCCTTATTAGGTAGACGGCGGGAATGGAGATGTCACCTGACGGGATGGACCAATGAGATTATGCCCAGTAGCTCTATAGAGTATATAAGACATTGCTGCCCCTTG